>APFE030423261.1:159397-173695 GCA_000404065.3 Pinus taeda | reverse complement strand
TCCATCGGTACTACTATGGTCCCTATCCTCATTTCCCTGCTCATTGATTAGATGAGAGGTACTTCCCATGAGTCCCAGACTGCATGGGTAGGATGCCTCGACATGAGAACTAATCATCCTGTCCACAGGAGAGCGAATCATGTTGTCCCACAAGAAAGCGAATCATCTTGTTCCACAAGAGAGCAAATCATCTTGTCTAGTGGATGCCACGGAGAACTAATCATCCTGGCCCATAGGAGAGCGAATCATCTTGTTCCACAATCGCCATGGAAAACACATCATCCAGGCCTCACAGGTGAACTAATCATCTTGCTACCCAATCATCATTGACAACACATCATCCAGACCTCACAGGAGAACTAATCATCCTGCTACACAATCTTCATGGAGAACACATCATCCAAACCTCACAGGAGAACTAATCATCCTGCTACATAGTTGCCACGGGATGTCACCGGGAAAGTTGATCCTTTTACCCTATACAAGGTGCACCACCAGGGGATGATGAGTCACACTATGGTCATATGTCGCTCCAAGAAGTACCCTGCACCCCCCCCGGAGCTCCCAGAGCTCAATACATCATACAGGACCCTCATCAGAGGGTCTTTGAACGACACCAAGTCGTTCTCGGAAAGTCAGGAATTTGA
Source organism: Pinus taeda (assembly GCA_000404065.3). NCBI lineage: Eukaryota > Viridiplantae > Streptophyta > Pinopsida > Pinales > Pinaceae > Pinus > Pinus taeda. The sequence continues at coordinate 173,048 of APFE030423261.1, read as the reverse complement.
CCTTCCTTAGGGGCTTAGTAAGAATGTCGGTGACCTGTTCATCTGTACTGATATGTTGGAGCCTTATTGCTCCTCGTTGCACCATATCTTGAATATAGTGGTACCTGATATCGATATGCTTGGAGCTGTCATGAAATATGGGATTCTCTGACAAACGAATCCCACTCTGGTGGTCATAAAGGATCACAGTGGTATCCAATGTAAATCCAAACGGCTCACTGAAGAGCTTTCGTAACCAGACTGCCTCACAGGTGTCCATGCTAGCAACAATATATTATGCCTCGGCGATGCTCAAACCCACCGACTTCCGCTTCCTGCTCATCTAGGATATCGAAGCAAATCCCAAGGAAACATAGCACCCGAAAGTGCTCTTATGATCCACCACATTGCCTGCCCAATCAGTGTCAGCATATCCAAGTAGCCTCACATCTCCAACAGTGTATCTTAACCCATAAGTAATTGTGCCACGAAGATATCTCAACAGATTCCTGGCACCAATCCAACGTATGTAATGAGGCTCAACCATATGTGGACTCAACATGTTGATTACGAAGCATATATCTGGACGGGAATTCACTAAGAACAGTAATGCTCCGACGAGTTGACGATACTTAGTGGCATTTCATAAAACAGGTCTAGCAGCGCTACCGCTTAACTTCTTAAAGTCAAGTTGCATCAGGGTAGTAACAGGCTTGCAGTCCACCATACCGAATCTTTCCAATATCTTCACCACATATTTTCCTTGAGATAGGAAAATTTCCCTTGGCTGCTGCCAGACTTCAAGTCCTAGGAAATAGTGCATCAGTCCTAAGTCCTTCATTTCAAATTCAAAAGCCAACTCCCTCTTACATCTGTGAATGAGAGGGTCTGCACCTATTAGAAAGAGGTCATCCACATACAGCGCCAGTATGTGATGTTTGTCATCTTTAACCTTAAAGTAAAGGTTAGGATCGGCTTCAGTCCTAGTGAATCCCAGCTTCATCAAGTAGCTATCGATCCTCTCATACCATATTCAGGGTGCTTGCTTCAGCCCATAGAGAGCCTTCTTCAACCTGCATACATGAGATTTTCGATCATAAATCTCAAATCCTTTGGGTTGCTCCACATAAACCTCTTCTTTGATCAAATCATGCAAGAACGCAGTCTTGACATCCATCTGATGTAGGTTCCATCCTTGTGAAGCTGCAAGGGCTATGATCGAGCGGATGGTGCTATATCTAGCAACAGGTGCAAATATCTCATCATAGTCTATACCTTCCTTCTGGGAGAAGCCACAAGCGACAAAACGAGCCTTGTACTTTTCCTTACTTCCATCTGCTACATGCTTTATCTTGTAAAGCCATTTAGAAGTGACAATTGTCTTGTCCTGGGGTCTGGGAACTACTTCCCAAACATCATTCTTCATAATAGACTCATATCTTCGGTCATAGCATCCTTCCATACTTGATGCTTGACAGCATCTGAAAATGGTGAAGGCTCATTTTGTATGATCGTGCTCATGATGGTCAGGTATCCCTGATACCTGTTAGGTTTCTTATTTTCACGGAAGGTTCCTTGGGGTGCAGTGTGTCCTTCAGCATCATCGAGTAGCCCCCTAAGCCAAGAGGTCCTCTTCCTAGAAGACCTCTTCCTAGAAGATGAAGGCTCAAGTAGATCAATGGGATCCATGGGTTCATCCACATCGGGCATTGTTACATCATCTTTTTCTGTTGGTCCCCTGGTGTCAGCGTCTTGAGAGCTCCTCGAAGTAGGAAGATTGTCCACCTTGCTGAGAGCCATATCTTCGTCAAAGGTGACATCATGACTAATCACGACTTCCCTTTGACTGGCTACATAGATTCTATAGCCCTTAGTATTTTCGCCGTAGCCCACGAAGATTCCTTTCTTTCCAAATTCACCCAATTTATTCCTTTTCTCTTTCGACACATGAAAATATACAGGGATTTTAAAAACTCTAAAATGAGATACGTCAAGTTTCTTACCAGTGAACATTCCTTCAAGAGTCTTGGAACCCAATGCTTGATGAGGGCATCGGTTTGTACATATACAACGGTGCTTGCAGCTTCGGCCCATAGAAACTTCGGAAGTCTTTGATCATGGAGCATGGCACGGACAGCTTCCACAATCATACGGTTCTTCCTTTCCGCCACACCATTCTGTTCAAGAGTATATGATTTAGTAGTCTCCCTCTTAATGCCAACCTCTTTACAAAAGTTATGAAACTCATTAGATTCATATTCAATCCCATTATCAGTCCTTAAGATATTGATCTTCTTTTCGATTTTATTCTTGATCAAGGCTTGAGATGTGTCACAAGACATGACACCTAGCGGACTTCCTCCGACCTAATATAATGAAGCAACTCGAAACCCAAGAGTGAAGGCATCTTTAATATTGTTTTTCCATGCACGTACCTTGCCGTTGCTGAAAGCCACCTTGTAGCCTTTGTCTTCCATTGCCGAGATGGACACCAGATTCTTTTGGAGGTCAAGTACATATAATACATTCTATAAGTGGATTGTATTACCTTGATTTAATTTAAGAGAGACATTGCCTACACCTTTCACAGTATATTTCATATTATCTCCAAGAACAATTTCTAGGTTAGTTTCTTTCTCTATCAGATTATGGAGAACTTCTTTGTAACCAGTGAAGTTCCTTGAGGTACCACTATTAATAAGCCAAATCCCCAGCAAGTTTGAAGGAGCAAAGGTAGATAGAGCAACTAGTAGATAATATTCATCCTGCTTATTGTCAACAGTGTTAGATTCATACCTGGAATTTCTAGCCTTCTTGAATGATTGTCCTCTACCTTGATTTCCAGCACTCCTTTTACCTCTGCTATTAGATTTGCCATTCCTTTGATTGCCATGAGAGGGATTTTGATCATCGTCTTGATGTGAGTCCCTTCTATCAGGGCATTCCCTTGCATAGTGACCTGCTTTATCGCAAATGTAACATCGTCATTTTCTTCCACCCTTAGGTCCAACCTTTTCTTTTTAATTTAGTCCCGGAATTATTTCTTTTCCTAGCATGAGAAGAAAAGGCAACAGGAGGACCTTTAGGCATGGGCATTTCTTGCTCTTCTATCCTTGTTTCTTCTTGAATGCATCTTGCCATTAATTCCTCGATACCAGGAATTATGTTATTGTTGAGAAGAGTAGTCCTGAACATGTACCATTCGAATGGTAATCCTCCAAGGGTTGAGAGTGCCATTTCCCTATCGGTAATAATTTCTCCAATAGATAGGAGATCGTTCTTGATCTCGGTGATTCTTAAGAAGTATGCTTGCATGCTCTCATCTTTGCCCTTCTTAATGTCCTTCAGCTTATTTGCATCATTAACTTTAAATAAACTCACTAGTCTATCGTAGATTTCCTTGGAGGTGTTCAGGTCGGAGATGTAGGCCACCAAGTGCTTGTTGATAGAGTCCCGGATGATTTTCTTTGTTTTGACTTCATCGGCTTTCTATTTGTTCCTGGCAGCAGCGGGTGCATTTGATGGAGGCTCAACAATATTGCCTCTCACATGGTCCAACACTCCTTAATCTTCTAAGGTTAGATAGAGAGACATCTTCCATCCGTGATAATTAGACTTCTCACGGAGCTTGTCTTCGACAGGGAAGAGTGTTGAGGACCCCATAGTTCTTTTAGGATAGCCTTGCCAATCTTCTCTTCGGTGATTGCTCTTGCTCTTTCTCGGGCTTTGTCTTCACCTCAGCTCCGATACCATGTTAAACTATGGGATGTTTTATGCTTAGAGAAGTTTACTTCTTTTTCTTATTATTATCCACAGATTAGCAATCACATGTACATTAAGTAAAGTACAGATAGAACATTAAACGATCAACAGAAAACAAGCCAAGACAAGAGACACAAGATATGGCAGCTAGCCAAGGACAAACCCCAATATGGGGAAACCTTTTGATCAAATCTTCTTTTATCTTCAATAATTCAGCAGAGAGAAATAGTACATAAATTTGATTTACATCAGCAGCAGCAAACCCTTGATCAACCCTCAACTAGGGCAGACAATATCATGCAAACCGACCATCGAATTGGCTTGATTCCTTCACCAAAAAATGCGGCCTTTTGAGGAGAGTCAGTTCCACCTATAATGCAGTTCTGAGAGAGAGAAAAATGGTCAACGCTGGTCAAACTTCCGATCTGCAGTTGCAACCCTAAATCTGTGTCCTTCCTTCCACACGTGTGAGAGGAGTCTCTTTCTGCGCAGTAGGAGAAGAGCCTCTTTTCTGTGCAAGAGAGAGAGAGATGTGATGAGAGTGAGTGCCCAAATGAGGAAAAGACCGCCTGTATTTATATACAAATGTTGATGATGAATAGATGCATCTGTTGGGCTTCTAAGCCTACATAAGTTGTTGGTCGGCTTGATAATTATTCCATAATCAAAATAAATTCATATCTCCATAAATACTTATCGGAATCGGATGATCTTTAAATCAATCCTACACCTCTCAACGAGAGGAATCTAATAAAAATATTATCAGCCATGATTAAGATGACCCACATGGAGTTTGGCCCTAGTTTCCAATTTTAACAGATACTCTGATTCAGAGTTCGATGGAGACAAAAAAACTGGGGTATCTACTTCAGGTTACGCTATGAGTCTTGGATCAAACGCTGTCTCCTGGAGATCACGCAAACAATCAATTCCAGCAAATTCCATAACAGAGGCAAAATTATGTGGCAGCAGCTGAGGCAACAAAAGAAATTGTGTAGCTCGGGAAAATTCTTGAAGATTTGCAGGTAAAACAAGTACAATTGACTCCACTCATGATTGACAATACCTCGGCAATAAAGTTGACCAAGAACCCAAAGTTCCATGATCGAACGAAGCACATCAATACAAAATATCATCTGATTCAACATCATGTTGAGGCCAAAACAATCCATCTCCACCATTGTTCCACTAATGAACAGATTGTAGACATCTTCACCAAAGCGCTTGGAAGAGAAAAGCTTGAAAGATTCAAAATGATGCTTGGACTCACCAACATCCCTTCAGATTAAAGGGGGAATGTTGACACCTAATCATAGGGATTGGGTGAACAACTGTAATTAGCGTAAATAAATAATAGAGGAAATGGAGTCATCGGGAGATGAACTAAATAGTCACTGCCTCTTGTATATAATAATGAACAACCTAAATGAATAAATCAATCACATTTGAGAAGTTACCTCCTAGTCTGACATCATCAATGGCTCAAACAATAGTATTGGGGGAGATGGTAGAACATTCACATTATAGACCATCAATGAAATGCAAGCAGATATGCAGACATCCGTAGTGGTTACGAGGCTTCGAGATGATAGTCCCTGGGAGGATATTCAAGGAAAGATTAATAATCTTATAGAAAACCTCTTAGTAATAAAGGAGAAACTTAGGAGGCTAAAGAACATGTTGACCACTCATATGTACATTTGAGGATTAGTCAACTACCCTGCGATCAGAGTACATTTTCGAGCATTCCATCATGGTCAAAAAGTCAGAAATTCAAAACTACTTCATCATCATTCAACAAATTGTCAACATTTTGTGTTAGTTTTTGTAGCATCGGATGTGTTCTAACCTTGAAATTTTGTTGAGGCTATAATACATGAGATCTCCAAAACACAGGCTTTGTTTCTAGAAATTCCGCCTAGAAATGACTTAATTAGATTGTTAGTCAATTTTTATATATTTCCTAAGTCTAAACTTAGGGAATATGACTAATTAATCATAATTAATTAAGTTAAGGTGTGAATGTTCTAGAAACTCACACAGATCAACTTCAAGTTAATCCTAACCATCAATTAAGATCTAATCTTCGTCGTTGAAGTCTCAATAGAGGATTATAAGAAGAAGTCGATGGAGCTTGGAGAAATCAATTGTGCAGTTCAAGTTCATGAGCAGATTGATTTCCTAAGTAGCAGTGTTTAGTTGCTGGAGAGAGAGCCAGAGAAATCGAAGCAATGAGAAAGGGGTAGGGGTAGTGAAGTCAAAGGAAGGATTGTAGTTCCAGTGATTGCATTTACAGAGAGGCAAAGGAGCCACAGTGAGGTTGACACACAGCAGCGCAATAGCCTCTAGAGGCAATTTCGAAATTGCTAGGGAGAGGCAGACTTTTAGTGCCAGAAGTTGGGCAGAGGTTCCAGAGGGCAGGAGAGACATTTTCCCAGATAGTAGCTAACCAAACGGCTTGAGGAGAAGTTGTTCTGAGCTGAGAGCAGAAGCAACTATGCTAGGGTGACGCAGTGACTGTACAGAGCCAGTTTGGACAGTTCAATTTGAGCTGAGGTCAGAGCTCGAATTTGCTTGTGGAAGTGAGGAAATTCCTCACTAGATTGCAACTATGCTAGGGTGATGGAGTGACTATATAGAGCCAGTTTGGACAGTTCAATTTGAGCTGAGGTCGGAGCCCGAATTTGCTTGTGGAAGTGAGGAAATTCCTCACTAGATTTTTCTTGCCAATTTTTCTTTATAGGATTACCAGTTTTGGCATCTAGTGGTACTCAGAATATTTCACTGTTGCATAATAATAAAACCCTCAATTTTTTACCAGTTTCCCATGTTGGGTTTTTTCCAGGGGCATTGGTCCAAAAATAACTGGGTCATTTATGTGTGTGCTAGTATTTCTTCCGGCGTTTATTTCTTCCGCGGTTTATTTGTGTAGGTTGCAATGTGATTTATTTAGTATTTTCTATAGAAAACAATAAATAAATTGTTAAGAATCAATTTAACAATTAGGAGAATCATTTCCAATTGCTACAATAGGATTCAGGTTTTCCGAAGTTTCAGAAGGGGGATACCTAAAGGGAAAATGCTAGACCAAGGGCAACAAATGGAGACTTAGCCCATTGTCACCTCAGTTAAGGCTCCCTTCTATTTACGGACTCTCACCTATGGGAGGAGTCTCGATATATTATGGAGTCATCAAGGAAGGATAAGTCAATGAAAGGATGTGGAGTGACCTAAATAATCCCTTTCCTGAAAAGTTTGAAAAATAAAGCTTGCTTGCTTCCTAAGCAAGGTACAATGTCTTCTAGATGAAGGAAGGGAGGATTTGTGGGCTAGGTTTATGGTATATTACTTGTGAAGGAGTTTCCCAATCCCTAAAATCCTTGTTGAATTTGGTATCTTGAACGGTTCATGAAGAATTGTCTTTTGAAGGAACGGGACCACATGGGACCCAATCTAGGTTAGGAGGAAGGAGTTTAGCAACCAATGGTGTCCTTGACCTAGACAAGGTAGGGGAAAGGATCAAAGAACGAATATTCCCTTAAAAGTGTTGAATTGATCCAATGAGGTACTAGCCTAGAGTTTGATCTTGGAGCTAGGGCTTGGCTTTTCTCACAACTCCACCGTTATAATGGCTTCAAATTTGGAAGAGGTTTTGAGGAAACACCAGGGTAGGAGGGACTAGCATTTAGAACTTTTTGGAGGGCTAGTTCATCAGGAAAATGATGACCTAAGTGACCCAACTTGGCTAGACCTAGGAAAAGGTGAAGGAAGTTGGTTTAAAGTGACCACCTTTTGGTAGATCAGTGCCTTAGTCTTGGGAGAATGGAGTCTATGATGAATATGAGTGAGAAAGGTTCTCGATCAAGGAGGCCTCAAGACTACTTCGCTAGCCTTCTGGGTCAGAGAGAAACAATCTTGCAGCTTTTATACTTGGATGTGCAAAAAAGGTGATGGCTTATCAAGATCAATTCGTTGATAGAATTACCCGTAGGAGATTTCATTCACATTACATGGCCCATACATTGAGAGATACAATAATAGAGGCAAAATTCCACAACTTAAAGCAGTAAATGCATGCAACAATTAGCCCTAAGAATAGCACAAATCCCAGTAGAATGTATATGACAAAGTAAAACAAGAATAAAATTAAAAGCATGCACTTACATGTAATAGAATATAACCAACCATCCACAATTTGACAAGAGAGAAGCTCCAAGATAAGATAGACCAAATCCACTCATCAAAATTCATCCATAAAGCTCTAATTCATCCACTAAGAAAAAGTATGAAATTCTCAAGAGAGAGAAGAGATCCAATCCAAAGTGATGATGAGCAAATGAACTCATATGACTTGTATTTATACACTAATGATGAGTTCAAATTAGTCTTCTTGGCCTACATAAGCCCCAAAAATAAAATAATGTGCTAATAATCTAACTTTTGGTGACAAGCCCACCAAACTAGGTCACAAATGAAAGAATAAGTCTCTTAAGAGGTCAGATGATGAATAATACATGTTGTAGGGCCCTCCAAGAGGCCTGATGAGGTCCATAGGTACCACAATGAAGAATAGGACCCTCAAAAGTGATGGGCACGGGGTTGGCCCCTTGTTCTCTAAACAATAAACTTAGGGTGCTCCTTGTGGGTGAGGGGACACAATAATTGCCTCATGGGTCTCCAAATGAGTTGAAGATGCATGTATATTATTTGCAAGGGCTCTAATGATGGTGTAGGGGATTCCACATCATCCAACAAGTCCTGGGTCAGCCGCCAAGTGAATGGTACATCTGTTGGGCCAATTGGGCAAAGATGAGCCAGGTGCATCTTCCTCGTCCAATAGAGTATCTCGAGCATATTTGAACATCCTCTAGGATCCATGGAGTGTTGTCTGCTGCTGTGGAGGCCCATGGCTCTCAACACGCACCCTACATATGAAAGTGTATCCCTCTGGAGGATTAGGACCCCGTATAGGGAGACCAAACCCAAGAGGGAGACCATCTGCAATCCTGCATAAGATCCAATGTGTCCCCTAGCCTTCCAGTACAAGAAGTCATTAGAGAAATAGAGTAAATGAGCTTACCAACCATAGACCACAGGTGGGAACTTCATAATGGTCTACCCTTCCATAATGGGCTTCGGGATGTGCCAATGTCTCCTAAACTCAAAATGGGGTTAACTAAGCATCCTATTAGGTAGTTTCTACTTTTAAAGGGGATAATATGTTGAAGGTACATCCTTCAAAAGGTTGTGGCATGTGACAGATAGGTGATGAAGTGGGGGATGAAAAGTGGCAGCCTTAAGCCACATGTTGCGGTACAAGGGTAGCTAATAAAAGGGAAGCCCACACTTGGGTTTATAATGGATAGGAGGGAGAAATCGTGGTACATGAGGTGCCCCAACCTTGATTTTTCGACCCTTCTTTATGTCTTTTGACTTTTTAGGATTTTCTTTGATTAATTACTCAGGGATCAAGGGGTAAAAGCATGATGTATAAGATATAGCAGCGAATACCATGTTTTAAGGTAGGGCAGTTCATTGCCCACCAGAGCCTGGGAAAATCATGGGTTCCTATATGATGAAGGAGGCTCATAGAACTTGTAGGAACTAAGGTGATAGCCATGATGATGGGGTAGATCTGATGTATTGGCTTTTGCCCACGTGCTAAATGTGTTTGTCCCGACCATCTTTTGCATTCTGTGGTACATTTTCCTGTGGAATGTGGCCAAATGTGCTTTTATCTTTCTTTTTAGCTGCGTCAACCTTCAAGGCATCATTCCAGGCCTGACCCAAGGTGGGGGCAAGGAGACAGGGTGAGCTAACCCTATGTGGACCTATGGGAGGAATGTGGGACCAGGTGGGAGAAATGATGAATAGGGTAATAATGAGTGGAAAGGGGATAATATATGCGGATAAGGGAGCGGGGCCACACAACCAAAATCAGGGTTTCTTGTGAAATACCATCCCTAAAGCCAAATGGTCAATGAAAGAGATCCTTCGGGACTAGGATCCAAGGTTAATATCCAAAAAGGGGCTAGAGGACAAGAGCACAGACCTAGCCCATTATTTTTGTCGAATCCCCCCATTAATCCATGCCTAGAAGTGTCCATGATAAGAAAACTACAATACTCAATTACCAAATGACAAGGCATACCTTTAGGATCAGGAGGCCGACCTTCAAACATATGATCATGGCAAATGGGTGAGGGATAACATGGCTGGCTCAGGTGACGGAGAAATGGCACAATGAGCTAGTTGGTGGCTGCAAGGGGCTGCTAGCTGAGGACCATCTTGGAGAAAAAAAAATCTCCTAGGGATATCACCCACAAAATGGTGGGTAACATGCCCAAAAAGGGTATGGGGGCCTTCTATGGTCAAAAGAAATTTAATCTACCACGAGAATTTATCTCTAATCACTCCACAAACTTATTCATCTTTACTCAATCCTTGCTCTAGTTATGATAAACAAGCACTTTGTTCTATTTTTGTTGATGAAGATTATTAGGATATTTGATTGTACTTCTCTTCAGCTCATGTTTTATTTCATTTTAAACACATTAGCCACGTATAAAGGTTGATTTTGGATGTATATCCTCAAGTATAAACGTCGATTTGGAATCTTGGTTGTATAGAGTCTAGACTCATCTATAAAGGAAAATATTGGATTTTGCATCAGTAATCATCTATTTGAGTTAACATAGAATTGGTTTTCCTTCTAAAATGTTATTTATGTGTCTCATTCTTTTCTTCTTGCAAAATAATGTGTTATAAACTTTGTCTTAAAACATATATATTTATATTATATTATATATATATATATATATTATATAATTATATTTATATATATATGACGTGTCACCTAATGTTCTTGTTATGCACTTGACCTGTGAAGAATACCAGAATGCCAGAAATACGAAACAACATTGCTAGAAAAGCCGCAAAGATATTTTATTATTTAGAAGCAGAAGACAATGTTCACTTCCTCTTCGAGGGGGCAACCTCAAATAGAGGAGAGGTCGATTACAATAAGATTCGATGATTCTTCCCTTTCTATCTAAGACTATTTATAGCTTTATGACATACAAAAACCTAACTACTAGTGGTCCCTTGCATAATATGGGTTAACCACTTTATGTACTATGGCCTATTTATAACTAATTGTGGTCCCTTTTCTATAATGCAAGTCAACCACTTACAATCATTCTTAATGCAGATAACTACTTACAGGCGTTATTGACTCAACTAACTAATTATGACTCTAATGTAGCCCCATGGGCTTATTTCATAAATAAAGGGGTTAGCATTAGACCCTAACATGCCCTCCACCATCAAAAGTAGCCTTGTCCTCAATGTCGACACTACAGAAATTGTTGAAGAATAGTCGTTGGTTCCCACGTCACATTTTCTAGAGAGGTTTCTTTCCACGTAATGAGGACTTCCTTGATCATACGGCCACGGAGATGTCTTTCGCGAGTATTAAGGACCTGTTGGTCGAAGCCAAAGTTAACCTTCCTCATCCAATTATGGCGGATTTGTTTGAACCCTGCAATTGTTCCCCACAACTCTCTTGAGGCAGGATACATGGAAGATTAGGTGAATCAGAAGGGCCGATTTGTAAGCGATTGCTCCTATACGCTGAAGTACGTAATAAGACCCATAGAATTTTGGGTCTAATTTATGGCAGCCCTTTTCTTTGAGAGAGTTCTACTTATAAGGTTGGATTCACATGAACACCTGGTAACCTACTTGAAATGACCTCTCTGAACAGTGTTGGTCGACCTGTTGCTTCATTCAATTCTGAGCTTGATGTAGATTGTCTTTGAGATAAGCTATCATCGCTGCACGGTTCTACAGAAGCTTATCAATTGCCTGTACTTTGGAAGATCTGGGGATATAAGAAGCTAGTGAAGGTGGGAGTTGGTCATATACTACCTCATATGGCATCATCTTGCTGGCTTCATGATAGTTAGTATTATACCATCATTCAGCTAAAGGAAGCCATTGCACCCATTGATGCTACTTGCCAAAAGTGAAACATCGCAGATAGGTCTCCAAACATTTGTTGATTGTTTCTATTTGATCTATTTGGGGATAATAGGGTGTACTCATTTTGAGTTGCGTACCCTATATCTTAAAAAGTTCATGCCAAAAATTGTTGGTGAAAGCGGGGCCACGATCAAACATAATGAAAGTCAGCATGCCATGCAATTTGGATATTTGGTCCATGAGAACTTGATCCACCAAGGTTGGGGTAGATGGGTGAGGTAGAGTGCAAAAATGAGCCTATTTGTAAAGTCCATCAACAACCACCATGATGAATAATTTGTTGCCTGACTTTGGGAGACCTGTAATGAAATCCATGGAAATGTCTATCCACATGGAAGTAGGGAGTGGCAAGGGTTGTAAGGTTATCGGTAGCTTGATTGTTTCCTCGTTGTTCTGTTGGCATACGTCGCATTCAACAACAAAAGTAAGAATGCCATTATTCATGCCAATCCAAAAGAAAGAGCAGCGTGCTTATGCATAAGTATTTTGAAAGCCTAAATGTCCTGCAACGGGAGAGGAGTGCAGTTGTTCCAAGATGCAAGTTTTGAGGGTGGAGGTGTGGGATAGCACCACCTGATTCTTATTGCGGAAAACCTCATCCTTCCAAGAGTAATCCTTTGAGGAATTAGGATCTGCTCATAATCTATTAATGAGTTGGGACAAAGAAGGGTGGGAGAACCATTCATGATGGGCTTCTGCGATCCAATCAAGGATGGGTAGAGTGAGGGATAAAAGGGTGTCCTCTTCCTCAAATTGGCGCGATAAGGCATTGACCACTACATTGTCACACCCCTTCTTGTAAATTATCTCATAATCATATTCCAACATTTTGTGTGCCATTTATTTTGTTGTGGCGACGATAGACGTTGCTCTAGGAAATATTTTAGGCTATGATGGTCAGTGCGGATCTAGAAACAATGCCCCAATAAGTATGGTCGCCAAGTGTCGACTACATGTAGGATGGCCATCATTTATTTCTCATACGCCGATTGACCCAAATGCATGCCATTGAGTTGTTGACTGGTGAAAGCCAATGGTCTGCCTTCCTGCATTAATACTACTCCAATGCTTGTACCTGAAGCATCACCTTCAATCACAAAAGGTTTTGTTAAGTTTGGTAGGGCCAATACTGGAGTGGAGCATGTTACCGCTTGTTGGATAGGTAAATCCCCTCTACGGATAGAGGCGATCCCTACTAGCCCAACAGGGGTCTAGCAACAATCAAACAATGCTACACCGCAGGTTCCTAGTTGTAATTAACAAGTGGATGAGAATAACCTACTTGGATTCCAACGCTTGTTTGCCGAAGAGAATACTCCTCTCGCTCCTTCGCTCCAGCCGATCACAATTCCCCGCTATCCTCGCGGATGAACACCTGCACAAGAAAAAGGGAACAAACAAGGGTGTAAAATCTACTAACAACAACTATGTATCGGTCAGGAAAGATACAATTTGCATTGATCAATCATTGAACAAATGTAAATGGAACCATAAGAGTAGTCATCTATCTTTATTAACAAAAAGTAGAGTAAGGTACAACCAGAGTACTGACGCTAAGTCCTTCTCTAGGGGTCCAGCCAGCATGTCTTCCAAGCATTCACCTTTGAAGCAAATCTCCCAAGTCAAAGAGGTCTTTCTCTCACATACAAGGCAACAAGCTCATAACCTTCCTCAAGCTCAAAAGCAATCCTCACACAACACACCAAATGCCTACAAAGAGCAGCACTAATGCACTAAGAATTCCTCAATCAATGTCTATATGTTCCAAACTAGCTGCTCATGGGCAATGGAGGAAGCTTATAAAGGAGAAGGGGTCTCCTTGAATAGCTAAAGGATGAGCTTTGCCCCAAGATAAGTGGATGGTCAG
>APFE030423261.1:107581-122873 GCA_000404065.3 Pinus taeda | reverse complement strand
TAGCAGACGCTTCCGTGGACGCTTCGCCTCCTAGATTTTTGGAAAATGACGCTTCCGCGCTCCGCGCTTCCGCTTCGCTCCCGCTTCGTGCAACATTGGGCTTACCATGTTGCATGAGGACTGCACCCATGGCATAGCCACTAGCATTAGTCTAGATCTCAAATGACTATCTCAAGTTTCGAAGTGTAAGCACTGGGGTTGAACTGATATTTTCCTTCAATGCATCAAGGGCCTTTTGTTGTTTGCCTCCCCACAGAAAAACCTTTTTCACACTAGTCAATGCATGCACAGGAGCTGCTATGGAAGAAAAATAAGCAATGAATTTCCTCCAATATTGGGCTACTCCCAAAAAACTTCTTATCTCAGTAACTATCTTGGGCCTTGGCCAATTCAAAATGACATCAACCTTGGAGGGATCCATTTTGAACTCACCTCCTCCAACAATATGACCCAAGTAAACTAAAGAAGTTTTTCCAAACTCACACTTTGACATCTTTAAATACAATTGTTCTTTCTTTAAGACATAAAGTACTTTTCTCACATGCATGACATGTTCATCACGAGATTTACTGAAAATTAAGATGTCATCTAAGTAGACTATAACAAACTCATCAAGAAATGGCCTCAACACATCATTCATCGCACGCATGAAGGTAGCAGGAGCATTACATAAACCAAAAGGCATAACTAGCCATTCAAACAAACCTTGTTTTGTCATGAATGTTGTCTTCCAAATGTCTCCTTCAACAATTCTAATTTGATGGTAGCCACTCCTTGAGTCCAACTTAGTAAAATACTTTGCATCGTTCAATTGATCTAGTAAATCATCTATTCTAGACAGTGGGTAATAGTTCTTTACTGTAATCTTGTTCAATGCACAGAAGTCCACACACATGCGCCATGTTCCATCCTTCTATGGCACCAAAACAATAGGTGACCCACATGGTGAAGAACTTGCCCTGATGATCCCTTTATCCAACAACTCTTGAATTTTCTTTTTAATTTATGCACTTTTCCATCACTGACATCATGTACATGTCAATGTTAGGAAGAGGACAATCTTGCTGCAACTATATTTCATGTTGGATTCCTCTCTTGGGAAGCAACCTTTTCGGTTCTTGAAACATCTCATCATATTGGTTAACAATATCAACCAATTCAGATTTCAATCTTGAGTCAAAACCTTGAAAAGTTGCATTATCAATATCATTGTTGGATTTGATCATTAGAAGCACAAAATTCTTGCTATAATTCACTAGTCTTTCATCCGCCCCGCATTTACAAATGAAAGATTTAGTTTCTTGCTATGGGCTCTTACAATGTATTCTACTCCATCTTCGAACAAATGGTATTTGTTTTCATATCTATGGAAGCTAGTTTTTCTGTCATAGAGATACAGGCTACCCAAAACTATACCACATGTCTAATGACACAACATCAAGTTCCACTTCATCTATGAAATTTGCAATAATGGCGAATTTCAGTCTACACTTTCTAGTTATTTGCAATTGTGCATTGTCACACACCCATCCTAATGGATATGGCTTATGATGTGGAATAGTTTCAAAGTCTAAACTTTTGACAATGTTTTCAGAGATGAAAGTGGCTTGAGAGCCACTATCAAAAAGAGTATCAATTTTGCTATGTTTTGAGATTACCCTTATGTGAAAAATTTCTATCCTCTTCTTTTCATTTGGAGTTTCATTGTGTAAATTTGAAGTACTAGTGCTAGCGATGGATTCTTTTCCTTTCATACCCATGGTTGTGATTTTAGTTCCATCACCTGAATTGGATCCCAGATCCTGTTGAGTGGTTGCAGCTATCTTTTGTTTTCCCTTGTTGAATTTCTTTGGTTTCATCTCAGGATGAAGCTTCCAACAATGAGCTTCATCGTGACCCTCTTTGGAACAATGTTTGCATGTTAGTTTCTCTCCTTCCTTCTTAATGGATGCATTTTTATTTCCTTTCCCTTTGAAACCATTTTCTTTTCCTTTACCCTTAAATGGCTTTTTACTACCCTCTTCTGGAGTATTTTTCCCTCTTGCCTCAAGATGAGTGGCTTGCACACAAACCTCATCTAGATTATTGGAATTAAACATAAGGATAGTATGCCTAAGGTAACTGTGTAAACCCCCTATATACTTCAATGATGCGTCTTGTGATTTGCAAATCTACACTTACCATTAGAGACCTTCTAAATTCTTGGGTGTAATCTTGCACATTTTGACCTTTAAGTTGTCTAAAGTTCTGCCAATTCATGATGCCTTTCTACATATATGCTAAAGGGTAAAAATGTCTTTTAATTACAACAATGAAATCAGACCAAGAAATTGAGATCGTACCATGATTTTTTTATCTCTTCTTGTTTCTTGGCTTCCCACCATACTAGTGTTGCACCCTCCAGCCTCAAGGAAACTAGCTGAATCTTCATGTCATCATCTTGAAGGTTTTGAATTCTGCAATAGACCTCCCACTGACGAACCCAATCGTCAAGATTCTTTACATTGACTTCACCATTATACATGGGTAGTTCAAATTTAACGTCAAGTTTTAACAAGGGTGTTTTACCACTTCCTTTTGAGGTATGTTGATGAGTATGAATAAGGGTTGTATTAGTGGAAGAAGGTGAAGATGCATGTGAAGATGAAGATGAAGATAATGGTGGAGATGGTGGAGGTTTACCTCCATTTATATTACCTCCTCCTCCTAAAGAACCTTCTCCTCTTGGAGGCTTGGAGCTTTCACCCTGCAGTCTTGTATTCCTCTCTTCATAGAAGACTTTTACCATCTCTGTCATGTCAAAGAAATCCTTCCTAAAAACCTTCTCATCCTCAGTCAAATTTGCAGGCTTCCCCTCATGTGACATGCTTACTGAAGCTTCAACTGCAATTTGAGCTAGAACTGGTGGTGGAGATTGTGGCAATCTTGCACTCCTTCTCCTTGACCCAACTTCAGGACCTTCAACCAACTTCCCTCCTCCTCTCTTAAGGTTCAACCTTGTAAGCATCACATTCACTTGAAAGCAATTAAATCCTCCTTGCACAAAGAAAACCAAGAGCTCTGATACCAAACTTGATCTAAATGGGAAAATTAGTTTTGTTGTGCTAAATTCCTCTTTAGAATATGTGAAAGTGCTTAAGGATTCATGAAATTAATTGCAAGTTTTAACATGAGTTTTTGAATGTTTCTATATAAATTTCATGTACAAATTAACATAAACAAATGACTGAAGAACAGCATATAATAGACATGAACATCACCAAAACAGTGTCACAAAAACACATGATGAAGGAGTTCACCGTGCCTAGGCTACGTCTCTTTGGTCCAGCTTCCAATGGCTTGGCCCTCTCTATTATGCTCAAAAGTGCAAATACCTCAGTTTACAATGCTCATATAGCTCTGAAACATGTTCCAATGGCTCCAGAATGCCCAAAAATGATTGTCTAGCCTCTTTCTACTCTTGATTTGTTCAAAAATTGAAGTTATGGCTTCCCAAAATTCATTCTGTTAATCGCACCTCAATTTCCGCAAAATTCAGCGCCATCCTACAAATTCACTTCCAATTTCGCTAACCGAGCATTGATTTCGCCTAATTCCAGGCGAAATTGTTGGAAGAATTAAATGCCCTATAAGGCCTTAAATCCAGAAATTTTGGTGCACATGGGGCCACGTGCCCAGGGCTAAGGCGAACAGCCTGCTACCGTCAATCACGCCCCCACTCCACTCCGTTGGTGGTCATGTTGGGTGGCACGTGCCCAAGGGCTAGCCCCGGTGGCTGGCCCTTTTCTCGGATAGCGTAACACGTGAACCTTAAATATATGCAGCAACCAATATATATTAAGCACCAACGAATGGCATATTGGCAATGGCTTGGACTTTGAACTTGGAGGTCATGGGTTCGACCCCCGCCCACTGCTGCTCAGACCTTAACCCAAATTTTGGTGGCCTTTGTGCTACCACGTGGCGGCCCCTGGCTAGGCCACATGGCAGCCTGTGGTTGGCCACCAACCAACTAAAACACCCAAATTAGAACCAATAACGTCATGCCACTTGGCACCACACCATTTGTCGGAGGTCAAACAGTGACCCTGCCATGTAGGCTTGCCCAGACAATGGCACATCAGCATTCTTTTTTTAAATTCGTCTATTTAGGAAAATGAACATAACATGTTTATGGGAGCATACGAACTCCGTTCCACACAAAACGTGTTGCAGCATATTCAGGATGACGAGCACTACGCAGTCGTTCAAGTTCAACACTGATCCGACAACTTTGAATTTTGAGCACCTAATCACTAGCTCTCTCTATCAACTAACTACTGCTACTCTGGAAATCGATCTGCTCAAAAATCGAACTACTCAAGTGATTTCTCCAAACCCATCGAGTTCTTCTTATAATCCTCTGTTGAGACTTCAACGACCAAGATTAGATCTTAATCGATGGCTAGGATTAACTTGAAGTCGATTCGTGTGAGTTTCTAGAACATTCACACCATAACTCAATTAATTCTTACTAATTAATCATATTCCCTAAGTTTAAACTTAGAAAATATTTAAAATCTGACTAATAATCTAATTAAATTATTTCTAGGTGGAATTTCCATAAATTATTTCTAGGTTTTGGTGATCTCATGCATTCTAGCCTCTCCACAAAATTTCTAAGCTAGAACACATCCGATGCTACAAAAACTAAGAAAATGGAGTGTTAGTTTTTGTAGCATCGGATGTGTTCTAAACATGAAATTTTGTGGAGACGAGAATACAAAAGATCGCCAAAACGCAGAAATCGTTTCTGGAAATTCTGCCCAGTAATGACTTAATTAGATTATTAACCAATTTTTTAATATTTCCTAAGTCTAAACTTAGGTAATATGGTTAATTAATCAAAATTAATTAAGTCAAGGTGTGAATGTTGTAGAAACTCACACGAACCAACTTCAAGTTAATCCTAGCCATCGATTAAGATTTAATCTTGGTTGTTGGAGTCCCAATAGAGGATTATAAGAAAAAGTCGATGGGAACTTAGAGAACACACTTGACCAGTTCAATTTCATGAGTAGATCGATTTCCAAAGTAGCAGCAATCGATTGCCAGAGAGAGAGCCAGTGAGATCGAAGAAATGAGTGAGGGGCAGAGATAGGGATCCAGATGAAAGATTTTCCAGATCCGCAAAGGTAGTAGCAAGTGAGCCAAATTATCCGAGAGAGGCATTGTTGAGGGGCAGCGCAGTTGCTTTAGCAAGGCAATGCGATTTGGAGAGAAGAAAAACTAATTCTCAATTCTAGAGGCTGGGAAGGAGTCCGAGAGGGTCGGAGAGACGATTTTCTCAGTATGCAGAGGCAGAACAACTTGATCAAAGCCCAATCTAAAGCAAGTCATCCAGCGAAATATGCATAGCAGTGCAGAGGTTGACGTAGAGCTCCAGGAGGCTGAGTTTTGATAGGGAAAGTCGTCCCAGAGATTGCTTGTGGGAAAAGGGTAATCCCCTTCAGTATTTTACTCATATTTTCTTCTTGTTTGCATTTCCAGTTGGGCATCGATAGATGTACTCAGATTTCACTGATGCATAATAAAATAAAACCCTTACTGTTGCACTGGTTTTCCCAAGTTGGGTTTTTCCGAGGACATTGGTCCACAAATAACTGTGTAAATTTATGTGTGTGTGCTAGCATTTTTTCCAGTGTTTATTCTTCCGCGGTTTTATTTGTTTAGATTGCGGTGAGTTATTCAATATTTGCTGTAGAAAATAGTAAATAAATTGTTAATTAAAATAACAATTAGGTGAATAATTTCCAGTTCTTGCGATAGGATTCGAGTTTTCGAATTTTCACAGTAGTATTATTGTCCGAGGTTGTTTGGGGTTCACCCTCTTCCTCCTCAGGCACTTCAGGGGATGGAGCTTCATCGGCGAAGTTGTTTTTCATTAGCATCGATTTGAAAGAATTTTGGTTCCTTGCATTTATGTCTCGGGGAGTATATGTCATCACAATAGTAGCAGAGTCCTTGTTTCCTTCTTTCAGCCATTTCTACCAGCAACACCTTTTGAACCTTAAGTGTTTGGGTGGAGCCCCTAGCCAGGGTGGAACATGCCTGTGTAGCGAAATTTGGACGATTGGATTGGGAATTTAAAGTTGCTTCTGCATCTAAGTCCTTGTGGCATGCTTCGAACCAAGTAGTTGAGTGATGCATTCAGACATGGGCTTGGATGGCTTCCTTTAGGCCAATAATGAAACATTCCATGTGAAAGGCATCTCCTAGTCCCTCAATCAAGATGGAAAATTGTTCAAACGCTGCAATGTAGTTTCATACTGTACCCATTTGCCTTAGCTTAGGGAGACGACCCAAAAAGTGAGATTCTCAATCAAAGTTGTCACAAATGGCTTTTGAGATCATGTTCCAAGTTGGCAACCCTGGATAACATTTATGATTCCATTGCCACCACTACCATCGCCCTTGGTCCAAGTAAAGAGTTCTAACATATAGTTTAGTGTCATCATCCTAGATATTGTTAAGGTAGAAATATTGTTCCATTTGTGCCACCCATACTACCAAGTTAGAGCCATCAAATTTGTACATGTTCAACTTGGGTGTTCGGTGGCTTGAATATTGGTGACCTCCATGGAAATGAATGTGATGGATGGATTCTATTTCTACATGTGTATCAACACTTTGCTCTTCCACCATGGGTTCCCGAGACTTGTTCGGGGCTTGCAATACTGCTACTATGATTTTGTCGTCAAAGAGCACCTAGAAGTCATTGATTTTTTTCTCGAGGGCTTCAACTTTCTCCGCAACCATAACTTGAGCCCTGGTACCGTTTGTGAAAATTTCTAATCTAAAATTCTATTGCAGCAACTAATTTATTTTACCTACTTATTCTTCTCAGTAATTTATTTATGAACTCTCTTCAGCAAATATTAAAATAAGTTCTACTGCAGTTATCACATAATTAGACAGAGAAAATAAATGCACAAGAACCAATCACATCAACACAGTTGTTTTTGGACAATTGTCCCCGAAAAATCCCAATGCAGCAAAACCGGTGCAGCAGATGAGGGTTTTATTAATCTCCAACAACAATCATTTTTACAAGGAATGATTTTACAAGGAAACTGAAAGAAAACACCTGAGACTTTCCCCTAGAACCTGTCTGACACTTTGGAGACCCTTATCCCACTCCTGCATCACCTCTGTGTTACTCTACATGCCTCAACATGGATCTAAGGGGCTCTGCGTCCCTCTCCATCAACCTGCATGAGGGCTACGTCTCTCGTCTGGACTGTGTCTCCAAATGATCCTCAAGTCTTCTCTTATACTTTTCTTGTTGATGAATCAATGGTCGAGATTAAGTCTCTAATCAACGGCTAAGATTAAAACGGACTTGATCCTCGTCTCTTAAAAGCTTCTCACCCTTATCTTTATTAACACTCATTAATATTTTTATTTTCCTAAGTTTAGACTTAGGAACCCATTAAAAATATTAATTATTTTAATAACTCCTCATCCTAGTGGAATTTCTCAAAACAGTTTCTGGGTCTTGGAGATCTCATGTGTCTTAGTCTCTCCTCCAAATTTCAAGACTAGAGCACATTGGATGCTACCAAAAATCAACACTCCCTCTTAGTGAGGAATGTGCTCTAATAATGCCTCACCATGGAAACGTCACACTAATCTTTCGCATCAGTCCTCTGTGTTGATGCTTGGCCTACTGCCCCACATCCACTGCACTTTTGCTTCTTGTACTGCTGCCCACGACACTGCCATTGCCATTGCTACACCGACACTGCAACTCCCTCTCAACATGTTGCATCATGCTACCCATAGCATTGCCACTACTAACTGTTGCACTGCAACTCCCAACACTTATCCATTTCTGCTACTAAAATGGATTCTTCACCATCCTCATCTTCCCCCTGAAATAAACAAACTTTGTTCTTCCTAGAGCATTGGTAAGGATGTCTACCACCTGTTCTCCTGTAGGAGTGTACCTCAACTGTACTACTCCTCATTGGACACAGTCTCTGACAAAGTTACACCTGATATCAATATGCTTCGACCGATCATGAAATACTAGTTCTCAGAGAGCTTGATGCAACTCTGATTATCACACATGATCCTGGTCACTTCCATCCTTCTCCTGAATAGATTCACAAGCAATTTCCTAAGCCATATGACTTCGCACGAAGCTGTGCTCGCCACAATATACTCTGCTTCAGCTGAGATCAGAGCCACTGATTTCTGTTTCCTACTACACCAAGAGGTCATTCCTGATCCAATGTTGAAACAATACCTAGTTGTACTTTTCCGATCTACTGAACTTCCAGCCCAAATTACGTTAGTGAACCCCCTCAGCCTGATGTCATTGCCTTGGATGTACAATAGTCCATGCTCGATTGTTCCTTGCATATACCTGAGAGCATGTTTGGCTGCTACCCAGTGCGCCTTCTTGGGTTCCACCATGAACTGACTGAGGGTGTTGACGGCATAACAAATGTTCGGCCTAGTATTGACCAAATACATCGGGGACCCTATAAGTTGCATGTACAAGGTAGGATCAACGTCTTTACCTTTTGATGCATCAATCTTCTTCCAGTTGGTGATCATTGGAGTAGCTATAGGTCTACAGTCTTGCATCCTGAATCTCTTCAAGATCTCTATAGCATATCTCCCTTGTCTAAGGAAAATCTCACCCTTCTACTGCCAAACTTCTAAACCCAAGAAATAATGCGTCTGACCCACATCCTTCATGTCGAATTCTCTGGCTAGGTTCTTCTTGCAGTCTTTAATGAGTCTGGATGATCCTGTCAGAAAAAGATCATCCACATATAACGCTAGGATTAGAGGCTCATTCTCTACGACAAGATAGCAGAGATTAGGGTCTATGTCACTCTTGACACACCCCATCTTCTGCAAGTAACCATCAATTGGACCGTACCATACTCTAGGTGCCTGTTTAAGCCCATACAAGGCTTTCTTTAATTTGCATACATGAGATTTATTCTCATGTGTCTCAAAACCCTTTGGTTGTTCAATGTATGCTTCCTCTTCTATTACCTCGTTCAAGAATGTCATCTTGACATCCATCTAGTGAATCTCCCACCCCATTTGTGCTACAAGAGATATCACAGTTCTAATAGAAGAATACTTGGCTACTGGGGCAAACGTTTCTTCATAGTCTATCCCTTCCTTTTGAACATACCCCTTAGCCACAAACCCGGCTTTGTATTTCTCCACACTGCCGTCTGCAACATATTTGACTTTGTAGATCCATCTCGAACCTACCACTAACGAGGCCTAGGTACCACTTCCCAGACATCATTGACCATTACAGAACTATATTCCTCCACCATAGCATCTACCTATACTTGATGTTGAATGGCCTCCTGAAAAATGGAAGGTTCCCCAACCTGAGCTACTAGGGCTTGGTATCTGTCTCGCTGTCTTCACTCCCTTTTTTCATTCCTGGGTGCACCAATGAAGTCCTCTGCATCCCGTAGGATCTGTCGAAGTTCTCGGCTCATTCTTCCACTGGTAGTGGGTACATCTATCAGCTCTTCCCCTTCCTGGGATTCCTTTTGTTCTGAATTTCTGGCACTAGATTCTATTGGTCGAAGTGGTTGGACTAATGGATAGTATTTTGACTGTTCCTCGGAAAGCATTTCTTGGGATTTCCTTAAAGCTCTATCCTCCATGCACTTTACATCTCACCGAACTACTACCTTCCTACTCCCTGGAAGATAGATTCTATATGCCTTAGCATTCTCACTATATCCCACAAGATATACTTTCTCAGCAGTTTGATCTAATTTCTTTCTCTTCTTTTCTTCGAGTACACGGCAATATGCTAAACTTTCGAATATCCTGAAATGACTGACTTCAGGTGTCTTCCCGGTGAAGACCCTTTCTGAAGTGATTTTGCCCAGTGCCTTGTGTGGAGTCTTGTTTTGGACATACACTATCATGCTGCATGCATTTGCCCACAAGAATTTGGGAATATCCTGATCATACAGCATTGCCCTAGCTACTTCCACCACTGTTTGAGCGCAACACCTTTAGCTTCTTTCCTGTCAGATTCTCCACTAGAACCTTGACCTCTTTGAAACAACCAAAAACCTCATCCTTGGTTTTCATAAAGTATATCCAAGTCTTTCGGAAATGGTCACCGATGAACATGACGAAATATTCGGCACCACTAAGAGCTTTTGTGTACATTGGTTCCCAGATGTCTGAGCGTATCAATCCTACAATACTCTTAGCTCTATTTTTTCTTCTGGAAAACACTACTTTGGCATACTTCCCCAGAGCGCACATTTTGCATACATCATCTCGTTCGATACTTAGTTCTGGGACTCCTGATATTGTTTTCCTGAGAATTCTCAGAGCCCCATGGTGCCAGTGTCCCATCCTCTTGTGCCATAGTCCATTCAAATCTTTGTCTCCATTGCTACCTATCAATGCCATTGGTGATTCTAGCTGTAATCTATACAACCTGTTACTTCTGATTCCAATCTAGGCCTTCCTTTTCCAACTCGAGTGTTTGACATATAATTTCCCCTTAATGAAGAAAATGTAATGACATATATAATTAGAAGGACCGGCTTGAAAGCCAACCTTCTCCCTCCAAGAAAAAGTCTCCTGTTCATCGGTCCTTATTTTGAAGTTGAGATACAGAGAGTAAGTTCATCCCCAATCCTGGTGCATGCAACACATTGGTTGCTCGAAGCCGCTCTCCTGCTTCGGTTTGAAAGACTACAGTCCTCTCCCTACTAGGGTACACTTTGCCTTTTTTTCCATGGTGATCTAAAAATTCATTCTTTCTTATTGATAATCTGAAAAACATTTTCGAATTCCTGTCATATGCTAGGAAGCTCCATTGTCTATATACCAAACCTCAGAGGAGGCAGAGCTTCCTAGGCAAGCGACTTCTTCTTCCAATCTGGAAGCTAACATAGAATAATCGTGATCCATGTCCCTTGTGCCTCCTTCAGGAAATTTGCGTGAGTCCGTTTGAGTTGACGCCTCTACATCATGCTCTTGACCCATAGTCGATTCTTCTCTCCCATTGTCAGATCTCTGCTCTGATACCAAGTGAAAATTTCTAATCTAAAATTCCACTGCAACAACTGATTTATTTCACCTGCTTATTCTTCACAATAAGTTATTTACAAAATCTCTTTACCAAATATTAAAATAAGTTCTACATCAGTTATCACATAATTACACAAAGAAAATACATGCACAAGAACCAATCACATCAATACAATTTCTTTTTGACAATTGTCTCCAGAAAAACCCAATGTGGGAAAACCGGTGCAGCAGATGAGGGTTTTATTAATCTTCAACAAAAATCGTATTTACAAAGAATAATCTTCAAAGAAACTGACAGAAAACACTTGAGACTTTCCTATGGAACCTGTCTGACATTTTGGAGGCCCTTCTCCCACTCCTGCGTCACCTCCGCGTGGCTCTAAGTCGCTCTACATCCCTCTGCATCAGCCTGCTTGAGGGCTACGTTTCTCCTCTAGAGTGCGTCTCACTTTGTGTTGTCTCTGAATGTCCCTGTGTCACCTCCTCTTCAATCACTGACTGTTGTTGATTCCCTCCTCTTCCTCCATCCTACAACTCTCCCTCTGAAATCAATCTCCTTCTCTTGAGAATCGATTTTCCTTGAGATACTGAGTATCTGTCGGTGTGTCTTCAAATGATCTTCAAGTCTTCTCTTATACTTTTTGTTGATTGGGAGTAGCATTGGATGTGATCTAGCCATGAAAATTGGTGGAGAGGCTAAAGCACCTGAGATCTCCAAGACCCAGAAATGGTTTGGGGAAATTCCACCCGGATAGAGAGATATTAAAATAATTTATAGTTTTAATGGATTCCTAAGTCTAAACTTAGGAAAATAAAAATATTAATGGGTATTAATATAAAATAGGGTGAGAAGGTTCTAAATGACATGGATCAAGCCAAATATAATCTTAGTTGTTGATTAGGGACTTAATCTTGGCCATTGAAGACTCAACAAAAAAAAGTATAAAAGGAGGCTTGAGGGTCAATTGGAGATACACCAAGATTGATTAGTCATTTTGATTTTCTGGAGCGGAGTTTACTGAGAAAATTCGAACAAGTGATCTAAGTTGCAACGAGGGGTAGTGAGTACATAGCAGAGAGGCAGAGATAGTGCCGAAGGACTAGCATAAAGGCGGAGGAGGCTACGCGAAACCAATAGGAGCCATGCAGAGGGCCCGAGGGATTGCACATAGGCTATCAGGGCCTACGTGAGTGACGCGGAGGGCCAGAGAGCCTACAGAGAGCATCAGAAGGCTGACGCAGAGCCCAAGAGCACTGACGCAGAGCCCCAAAGAGGCATTGGAGAGTTTTTCATGGAGCAAAATTGCCGAATATCTGCTTCCAAAGAGAGGTATTACTGTTAGATTGATTTCTCTATCTGGTGAGTCAGTTTGGCACCTAGTTGTACTCAAGAAAGTTGTTTAATAATAAAACCCTCAAAATAGCTACACCAATTTTCCCATGTTGGGTTTTTCGAGGGATGATTGTTCAAAAATAACGGTGTCTCTTGTGTGTTTGTTTATTCTTTCAGTTGATGATCTGTAGATGGTTGAGACTGCATTTGTGATTATTTTCAGTATTTATATGGTTAAATAACTTGTTAAGAAATTAAACAAGTAGGTGAAATAAACCAAATAGTGCAGAAAGAATTTCTAATGGGTTAGACTTAGAAATTTCAACACGGTATCAAGGCGTTGCAAACCACAGAAGAGTTGAAGGCATCAGCTAAATTAGAAAATTTGCAGTAGACAAAACTGGCCCGAGATACAGAAGTTGTTCCTAAGCAGAAAGTAGCAGAGAAGGAGTGACACAGAGGGCCTATGTCATCAGTTCGAGCCAGAGAGAGGGCCAGCACAGAAGCAGTGAGGCAGAAGAGGCTCACAAAGAGCCATGTTATCCTGCTCAGTTAGGTAGGAGTGACGCAGTTGGCCAGAGGAGCAATTCAGCCTTGTCGAGATTGCGCAAAGATAAGTGGCTGAGTTTCTTCAGCGACTAGAGTCTAGGAGCTGTGGGCAGATTGTGGATTGTGAAGCTAGTGGGGTGTTGTCATTGTCAAAGCAGAACAGAACCTAACAGGATAGAACCAAGGCAGGGGGAGTCGCTTCCTAGGTGGATTTCTAGTAAAGGAATTCAGATCAGTGTTGCAGGGGATCAAAGAGGAGCGGTTTGACAGTTGGCAAGAGGATTTCCAAAGGGAAATCGAGACTCAGAAAGAGTTGAGGAGAGGATTTGTAGGAGGGAAATTGAGACTTAGAGAGAGTCTAAGAGGGAACTTCCAGGAAGGAAGTAGAGACTCAGAGGGAGTCGAAGAGAAGAGTAGAGATGGCAATGAACAGACTGAGGGATCAGGACACGTTGGACAAAGCACTGAACTTTGTCATTTGGAAGGCCAAGATCTTGCCTATTCTAGATAGACATTGCATCAAGGCCTTCGCCTTGAGAACAGTGGCTATCCCAGTCAACCCAACTGATAACAACAGGTATGAGGCTGAAATGGCCAAGACAAAGTGCATAATCCTTAATGGGGTCAAGGATCATGTAGTTCATCATATTGCCGAGAAGAATACGACAAAGGAGATGTGGGATATCTTGACAACATTGTATCAAGGCACTTCTGTGCAGAGGAGGATGCTACTGGACAATCAACTGTGGTCATATCAGATGTAGAAGGGGGAGCCGATAGATCTATTCCTTAGCAGGTTGTAGGAGATTCGGGACCAACTTACTTCCATAGGAGCCATGCCGGATCAGGAGTTCATGGTGATGACCGCCCTGAACGCAGTCTCCGAGGAGTGGGAGACATTCGTCCAAAGCATTTTGGGCAGAGTGAATCTTCCAGGTTGGGAAGAGATGTGGGCAGCTCTTCACTAAGAAGAGATTACACAACTGACCAAGACAGGAAGTAACAGCAAACGAGGTTGAATCAAGAAAGAGGAGAAAAAGGATGCGGCTTTGGCATCTATGGGACAGCAAGGGGAGAGGAAGAAGAAGGAAATCTCCAAGATTAAGTGCCTCCATTGTGGGGAGTTGGGTCATTATGCAACCCAGTATTGCAAGAAGAAGAATAAGGGAGAGGCTTCTGACTCCATGGCAGCTCCAGCTAAGGCGGAGAAAGAAGTCGAGATGGATGACCACTGTGCCATGAGTGCTCATACACCTTTAGAGAAGAGGTGGGGAGACATCGAGTTGTAGTTAGGAGGACTACAAAAGATGTAGTGGCAGGATCCTTGAGGTACCCAAACTCTTGGATCAGATCCAGCTATGGGAGCCTTGAGAGATAGTAGCAAGATGACGGATGTCAGTAGAAGCAAGATGCAGATGGAGCAGTAGAACAATGCTAGAGTGCAAAGATCTGTAGTAGACAGTGAACGTTGCAAGAGTGCGAGAGGCACAGAGGAGGTTGCAGCAGTGTAGAAAGGCACAAACGTGTTTGTAGCAGTGCAAGAGGGACAAAGTTGTTGCAGCAACGCAGAGGCAGCAGAGGGAGCACAGGATAGCAACAGAGGGAGCTTCAGCATCAGGAGGGCTTCTAGCCTAACAAGGATGTCAGTAGTTGGGTAGATCAGTGACTTACTTCTCAGTAACTGAGCTGTTGTTATGAAACCAGCTCAAAAAAAGATAGAAAAGATAGATCAATGCCTTAGAATACAGCTTCTTCGAGGGGGCAACCTCCTTTACATTACATAAATGAACAATTCTTGGACGATACAAATGAAAAGACCTATTTTCCATATATAGGAGTCTAAGGGGTCATAACATAATCAGGGCCTACATAACAATAATAATGTAAGGGCACAATAATAACAATAGTGGGCTTCTATGGAGCACAAT
This sequence comes from Pinus taeda, assembly GCA_000404065.3. Taxonomy (NCBI): domain Eukaryota; kingdom Viridiplantae; phylum Streptophyta; class Pinopsida; order Pinales; family Pinaceae; genus Pinus; species Pinus taeda. The sequence continues at coordinate 107,975 of APFE030423261.1, read as the reverse complement.
AGTAACAATATGGGCACAATAGGGGCACAACAATATTAATAAGGGGTACAACTACAATAGTAATGGGGTAATCACTAGTATTATGAAGACCCAAGATGCCCCTCTCCTTCAAAAAAAGTGTTGTCCTCAACGTTTGAGTAGTTTTGGATGCTTCTGTATAAAATTCTCATCCACCCATGTGGAATCTTCAGCTTACCCCAAGTTCTTGTTTCTGTGACTGCTTCTGGTTCCAATATAATTTTTCCTTCCTCGTCAAGTTCTGGCAATATAGTTTCAATTGGTAACTTATTGCCTATAACCTTCTTTAAACATGAAGCATGGAAAACTGGGTGCAATCGAGAAGCTGCAGGAAGCTCTAATTTGTATGCCATAGTACCAATCTTTTGCAACACCT
>APFE030423261.1:76673-106054 GCA_000404065.3 Pinus taeda | reverse complement strand
TAAAAACTTTCCCTTGATCGGACGACTTTCAAAAGCAATGGGTCTTTCATCTTGCATTAAAACAGCACCAATTCCATTTCCTGAAGCATCACATTCCACAATAAAGGTTTTTGTGAAGTCCGGTGTAGCTCAGGCAGGTGCTTGGCACATTTCCTCTTTAAGATTGTCGAAGGCCTTTGTTGCTTCTGGAGTCCATGAAAATGCATCTTTCTTCAACAGTGTTGTTAGAGGTGCTCTTATTCTCCCATAATTCTTAACAAACTTGCGATAATACCCTGTCAACCCGACAAATTCTCGCAGATGCTTTATGGATGTGGGGATTCTCCATTCCTTAATGGCTTTAATTTTGCTAGGGTCTACCTTAAAACTCCTTCATGAGATACAATATGACCCAAATATTCCACCTCTTATACTCCAAAGAAACATTTGGATCCTTTTGCATATAATTGTTTTTTCTCCAATAGTTGTAGCACCCTGTCAACATGTTCACATGATCCTTCCAAGACTTGTTGTAGATTAGTATATCATCAAAGAATACTAACACAAATTTTCTAAGGAATGGTTTGAAAATTGAATTCATCAAACCTTGAAATGTTGAGGGTGCATTGGTAAGGCCAAAAGGCATGACCAAAAATTCATATGACCCTCATGAGTTCTTTTTCGGAATGTCTTCAATCTTCATTCTGATTTGATGATACCCTGAACGAATATCAAACTTGGTGAAGTAAATTGATCCATGCAATTCATCCAGTAATTCATCAATGACAGGAATGGGGAACTTATCTTTAATAGTGAGCTTGTTGAGCTCCCTATAATCTGAACACATGCGCCATGATCCATCCTTCTTGTGCACCAATACTACTAGAGCAGAGAAAGAACTTTGACACGGTTGAATTATACCAGCCTCTAGCATTTTTGCAACCATACGTTCAATTTCACTCTTTTGGACATAGGGATATCTGTACGGCCTGATGTTCGGAGGAACACTTCCTGGAATCAGATGAATAGCATGATCATGATCACGCATAGGTGGGAGACCTTTGGGAGTCTCAAATACCTTGGAATGATTGTCCAGGACTTTTTGGAGATTTGAAGAAATATATGATTCTGATGTGGAAACATCTAGCGAGCATAATTGTGCAATTACACCTCTTTGCTCCTTTTTTAGAAGCTTTGTCATACCATTAGAGCTGATTACCTTTCCTAGTTTCCCTGCAATACCCCTTAATTCAACTTCCTTTCCTTCCATAGAAAATTTGATGAAAAGTTCTTGAAAATTAAAAGCTATTGTACCCAAGGATTGTAGCCATTGGACTCCTAGTACAACATCAACACCTCCCAGTGGAATGGAAAGCATTGGGCTAGTCAATACATATTCTCCCATGGATAGCTTGACATTATGGCATTTTCCAGAGCAATTTATTGTTCCTCCATTTGCAACCATCACTTGACACTCTGGTGCTGGATATAGGAAGCAATTCAATTCTTTTGCTACCTTACAAGGAATAAAATTGTGGGTACTTCCTGAATCAATCAACACTATTACCTTTTTCTTCTTGATTTGTCCTTCTATCTTGATGGTTTGAGGAGTAATAATTCCCGCCAATGCACTACAAGATATGGTTGGATTCATTTCTTCTAGGCTTTTTTCCTAGAGTATATCCTCTTATTTTGACCTTTCTTGCTCATTTTCTTCTTCCTCTTCACAATCTATGTAGAATAATTTCTTCTCAGCACACTTATGACCTTTAGTGTATTTGTATCACAATTGTAACAAAGCCCTTTTGCTCTTTTTTTTCTTCCAATTGTTGTGGCATCAACCTTATAGGTTGTGGAAGACTAGGGGAAATAACACTTCCATCTTTATAGTTGTGAGTGGTATGCTTCCTGGTTGCCATAATTTTGCGTTCCATTTTTCTTACTAACCTGAATGCCTTCTTTAATGAATCGGGTTCCCAAATTCGAACATCATGTTGGATATTTTCCTTTAAAGACGCTATGAACACATCAATCCTATGCTCCTCTGGAATATTTTTTACCCTTATGTTAATTTTTTGGAACTCCTCAATGTGCTCCATTATTAAACCCTTTTGTTTAGACTTATCAAGTGGCTAAAAAAAGTGTTGCTTTTTGTATCCTCATAATGTGCCATCAATTCTTCGGTAAAAATTGCCCAAGTGATAAATTGTTTACGAGAGCAAAGCCATTGATACCATACAAACTGATTTGGTTCCAAATATAAAGTTGCCATACGTACCTTTTGTGTGTTTTGCACATTATTGAGAACGAAAAATTGCTCCATCTGTAATATCCATGTTGCGGGATCCTTGCCATCAAACTTCCTCATATCGATTTTTGGAATATGGTGGGTCTTCGATCCAACATTAGAGTCTATGGAATCATGATTAACATTTTTTTTGTTCTCATCATGAGTTTCCTTTACTTCCCTTTCACCATTAGTGACCATTTCTTGTAGCAACTTATTCATATTTATCTTCAATTCTTCCATGTCTGCCTTCAAATCTATCTTCAAATCATCCATCTTAGCTTCCACGTCATTCATCTTAGCTTCTACACATTTTTGTGCAAGTGACACTTGTTGCACTTGGTCTCGTAATTTTGATATATCATGTTGCATTTCTTCCTCTTCTTCATGAGTCATGCTAGAGCTTTCAGGTCGCCTACCAGGTGTTTCCATTTTCTTTCTTCAGGGCATCAATTACTGATAATAATGCTTCACTATGCCCTTTGAATTCCTTCAAAATAATTTTCCAAACCAAACTTAAGCAAACATTTAAAAAATATACACACCTTTTTTCACTTTGTAGGAACTCGATATTGCCTCTAATGTATCTATGTAATTTCGGATCATCCAATTCTGAAATTGTGACTTGTGGTAGCCCTCTATGTCCTCTTTCCAATGCCACCAGTATGACCCCAATTGGATTCTCCAATGAAGAGTTATGCCAAATCTCCCACAGTGACCTGATTATATACTAATTCAGTAGAGCGAACTTGTACGACATTCCACAAGTCACTATTTTGACCTCTGGCTCTGAGAAATAAATAAAAGAAACTAAATTTTGTCCTCTTTCTGCACCTTTTTACGAAATTTCAATCCAATGCTCAGAGAAAAAATTATGACGATTTTACCCAGGTCACATGTTTGGAATGTAATTCAGGAGTCTGCAAAAAAGACCAACTTCCTCAGATCATATCTCCGAAATTATAGTGAAAAATGCTCTGAAATTCGGACCCAAGATTTATCGTGATGTATTCTCAAATGGGTTATTTTTTCAACTTCTAAAACGTCGTAGAACAAAAGTTATAGCGAAAATGCCACAATGACCTGTTTGGAACAGCGAAACCCTAGAATCCAAAGCTCTGATACCAAATGTTATGAAACTAGCTCAAGAAAAGATAGAAAAGATAGATCAACGCCTTAGAATTCAGCCTCTTCGAGGAGGAAACCTCCTTTACATACATAAATGAATCAATTCTTGGATATACAAATGAAAAGACCTCATTTTCTATATATAGGAATCTAAGGGGTCATAACATAATTAGAGCCTAACATAACAATAATAATGTAAGGGCACAATAAGAACAATAGTGGGCTTCTATGGGGCACAATAGTAACAATATGGGCACAATAGGGGCACAACAATATTAATAAGGGGTACAACTACAATAGTAATGGGGTAATCACTAGTATTATGGGGACCCAACAGAAATCTAGTGCACTTCATGCATTGGTAGTTCAAAATACCTGTGAGTCATGGATTGGTATGGCTCTAGCTGACTGAGAAAAGAAGAGGTGCCTTGGTTGGTCGCTGTTCAGTCTACATCTCCTCACGACATGCACCCGGTTCCCCAACATTCTGAATTTCTCAACATTACTCATCAATTTCAATTTGAATTTATATGTTACAAGTTCTTTTTATTTTATTTTTCTTATGGATATAATAATAGTATGTTATTTATTGTTGGATTTTAATCGGAGTTTTATAATAATAATAAAAATTTGTAAGTTTTGTAATACATATTTGATTTTATTTTATAGTAAAATTTAGAAAATGTTTAAAATTGTTTTGTAACATAAAATGAATTTAATGGAGCATTTTATTAAATATGGATATAATTGAGAAGGTGTTTAATTCAACATAAAGGAAGAAATGAATAAGGGTAGAAAAAATAAGAGATCAAGGAAGCAATATGCTTCATGATAAGAAGAGGAGAAGATATTGAGTCTATTTCATAATGAGTGAAAATTGTTCTTGGGCCATATCCATCTACAAGTTTCCTCCTAGTGACTAACAATCCACTAAATCTATGCATAGCTCTCCTTTTTGTAATCAATTTCTTGCTTAGTAAAAATCTCCTAGAAGTTGGTCTTCCCATTTGGCTTTACAGTGTAAAAATAATTTAATTTGTCTCATGGTGTTAATGGTTGTGTTGATTGAAAAAGCTATATTGTCATCCTAGCTCTATTCACTAAGCTACATTGTCATCCCAGATTACTTGGAAATTGGTTGAATGTATTGTTGGTTCATTGTTTAACTACATTCTATAGTGAATCTTGCAATTGCTTCTTGCCAAGTGTTTATTATTTTGTGGTGGGTTTGCATGGGTACACAACATTTCAATTAGTTACAATGTCATACACTACATTGTTTTTGTATTTGCCCAATATTCACTTATTTGAACATTGGAGTATAGCTACAACATTGCCATATATCTTTTATTTGATATCTCGAGAGAACTTACAGCTTGAGACTGAATTTTGGCTCTTTGTTGAACAAAGGTATGTCTACTAAAGCAAGCAAGCAAGTAGTGAACCAAATATGAAATACAACCATTAATTTTCATGCATGTTGGTGATTAGCAACAAAAAGCATTATTTATTTTTGCAGAGATTCATGTAGACAAAACAAATAATCCGCCAACCTACCATTTACTAATCATAATGTATTAGAGTAGGTTCCAAATACTTCAAGGTGAACTTCATGGTAAACACCCACAATGGGTACCGAAATAGAGGAGATGCATTACTACCATGACTATTTTGAAGCCAAAAGCAAAAGATGGAAAGAATACCTCATGAAGAACATGATGGGAAGGATCAAGAAGCTAGGTTTACTTAGTTGAAGCAAACTTATTAATACATTAACATAAATGGTAATGTGGTTATTAGTGAATAAACATAAGGAAGCAAACTTAGTAGAGACTAAGCATGAAGAAGACAAGATGGATTAAGAAGATTCCACTAGCAATGATTAAGGTCAAAACCACTCCTTTTCTTCATCTTCTAGTATTCCTTTTAAAGTTGAAGCAAAAAATGAAATACCCATGTTTGATGGAAAATTTAATGTTGAAGTCTTGAATAGATAGTTGAAACAAATGGAAGTTTATTTTGGCCTTTATCAAGTGCAATAACACAACAAATTTATTTTTCATGTTTGAAGATTACCATACATCCTCTATTGTGGTGAGAGTTATGTGGAAACATTAAGGATTACGAGGAAACCCATGATTATGAAATGGGAGGATATCAATGCATTGTTAAAGTCAGAATTTTATTCCAAAGTATATGAAGAGGAGTAGCTCATGAAGTGGAATTAACTTCAACAAAAACAAGGATAAGGGGTGCAAGAATACACTTCTGAATTTAGGAGGAAATCCATCAGGTTAGGTATCTATTTGGAAGAGTAAGGGATGGTGGTGAAGTACCTTAGACAAATTTTCAACCATATCAAAAGGAAATTGTAGACTTTTAGTATGAAAACCATAGATGATGTGAGCAAGAAGGCTCTCTATATTTATTTGGAATCCAAGAAGAAGCAATAATGTATAGACCAAGAAGAAACTAGCAAAAAAACAGATAAGAAAATGGTATCCATAGTAGCAAAAAGGAGGGATCGTAATAAGTATTACAAATGTTGTGATGTGGATGGGCATAGAAAATAGAAATGTTAGAAACTTCATCCAAAATTGTGTCTGAAGTGGTTGGGTTCCAATGGGGAAGAAAAGATAGCTACAAGACAAAAGAAGAATTGGTAGAAAGCACCTTTAATCTAGAAGGATCCATATTTACAACACATTATAGTATCCAAAGTTGAGAGGAGATAAACATGCATTATTTTAAATCAAAGCTCACATGATGAATGGAAAGGTAAATGCTTCATTGACATTGTTTCTCAATGTAATCTAATTCCTGAAAATTTAGTTGATGATTTTGGTTAAGAAACTTATGATCTAGTGCAACTAAGCTCATGAGCATGGTTACAATGGAAATATGTTATGAGAATCACTCAAATATGTAAAATCAAGTTAACCATTAATGTTAGCTATATTGATGAATTAAAATATGAATTTTCACCATTAGATGTCTTTGGAGTGATATTTGGTAGCCAATATTTGTAGGATAGGGATGCTACCTTGTTTTGGAGAGAAAACAATTATCGCTTGGTTAAGAGTGGTAAGGCATACTTATTCAAAGCACATAAAGGAAGAGAGCGAATAACTCCTCTAATAGAAAAATAGGGGTAGGTAATCAAGAAAGAAGCAACCTTCATTAGTATGGAGTGTTGGTCACGAAAAAGAAAATGGAGGCCATGTGCTTCCATCTCCTTAACAATCTAAATTTTGGGGACCAAAATCCTACAAATGGGGATGTGGCATACAAATTGGATCCTAGCTAAAATATCTTTGTAAACTTTTTAATAAGAATTTATTTATTTTATTGGCAAAGTTGAAAGAATGTCTAAAATTCCATAGGAAGTTAAAATGAACCATTGTGATAGTTGGCATTCCAAGGAAGCCCAATAAAAATAAACATTATTATCTAGAAGGGAATTTTATTCAATACAAAGTAAGAAATGAAGAGGTGGAATAACAGAGGTAAGAGCTCAAGGAAGTAGTTTGCTTGATGGTAGGAGGAGAATAAGACATTGAATTTATCCTCAGATGAATGAAGATCGTTATTGAGACATGGCCATTTGCAAATTTCCTACCACTAAGTAACAATACACTAATTCATCTCACCCTTTTGTGATCAATTTCTTGCTTAGTAAAATTCCCCTTAAATTTCCCTTTTGTAATAAATTTCCTGCTCAATTTCCTTGTGACTTGAGTTCCAATGTACTGGCAATATTGTCGATTTTTAAGAATTTATTCTAGGGATAGATCAAGCTTTATCGTTGGGTTGTATATTAAACTTCCTTTGGGGACTCAGAGCTGGTTATCAAATTGATTAAGAAAATTTATTCTCCTAAAAACAAACTCATCAAAAGGTATACTCAACTTGCTCAGGAAAATATTACTGAATTCTTAGCCTTCAACATAACACATGTTCGAAGAGAACTCAATTCCTATGTTGATTAGTTAGTTGTATACGTAGCTAGCCCTTCTTGTCAAATTTTACTTAAAAGGCTCAATTCTGTTCTACAATCTCTTTATAGGCCTCATCTCCCAAACAATGATGAGGACTGGAAAGTCTTCTCTAATGATGAAACCATTTGTACTTTTATCCAAAACCAAACTATCAAGGAGAATGAGATTATATATTTAAAAGATAATAGATACATGGCTGGACTTTCCACTTTACAAAATTATTTCTCACCAAGTGATGTTCCTAATTCGAAACAAAAACATGGAAAGGAATCTAAATGAAAAATTGGAGAAATAATCTTGGTGAATATTACAACCCCTGATGATCCAAAGATATTACAAGTTCAGGCCCAATGCAGTGAAGAAGAAAAGCAAAAGATGATCAGTTTATTCAAAGAATTCTTTGATGGCTTTGCCTAGTCTTACAAAGACCTTCGAGGTTTTGATGCCATCATCATTCATCATGTCATTCCCATAAAAAAATATGCCAAACCAGTTAGGAAAAGATAAAAACCAGTTAGCCTTACTCTTAAAGCCACTATTAGAAAGGAACTGGATAAATTACTTCAAGCTCAAATCATTATTCTAGTTAAATATTCAGAGTGGGTAACCAACTTGGTCCTTGTTGGGAAAAAGAATGGTGACATATGCTTATGTGTACTAGATTATCGTTCTTTGAATAAGATAAGTGTAAAAGGTAATTTTCCTCTACTTAAAATGGATCAGATTTTGCAGCAAGTGGCAGGTTCTCAAATGATGTCCCTTTTAGAAATTTTTTCTAGTTATAACGAGACAAATATAAAACTGTTGTTACTACTCACTGGGTCACTTTTTCTTATGAATGCATTCATTTTGGCTTAATCAATGCAGGTGCCACTTTCTAGAGGGATATGCAGCTAGACTTCAATGAACTTATGGGGAAGATCATCCAAATCTATCTTGACAATATGACATATACTCAAAGTGTCACAAAGATCATTTGAAAAATCTAAGAATGGATTTCATTAGGTTTAGAATATTTGGTATATCCCTTAATTCAAAGAAGCTTGTTTTTAGAGTCATTGTTGTTAAGATTCTTGGACACATTTTGTCCAAGACCAAAATTAGTACTGACCTAAAATGAGTTTAAGAAATCAAGAACCTTCCTCCCCCTAATTCAAAAAAAGAAATCTAATCTTTCATGGGAAAGTAAATTTCCTTCTATCAATGATTTTGTTAAAATGACTAAACTGATTAATAATTTATTAAAGCAAGATCATGTATTTAAGTGGGATAACTCCACACAAAGAGTTTTCTTATCCATAGAAGAAGTGATTGCCCATGTTCCAATCCTGGAAAAACCAGATTTCTCTAAAGAATTCTCTATCTACATCAATGTCGCCGAGGAGGCCATTTCTGGCATCCTTATGCAAAAAAATGATCAAGGTATAGAACAATCGATTGCTTTTATAAGTCAAAGTCTTTCTAACAATGAATTCAAATAATCCTTCATTGAAAAGCATTTATTTTCTTTTGTTAAATCAATTGAGAAATTTCGACACTATATTTTAGGCAAGCATACAGAGGTAAGAGTCCCATTACCTATTGTTAAATTTATTCTTTCTCAAACTTATATTTTAGGAAAAACCACTCATTGGCTTGCTAAAATTCAAGAACATGACTTGTCAATCAACACTACCAAAACAATAAAGGGACGTGATTTGGCACTTCACTTGGCTCAATACCTTGAACCTTGTGAACCGAAAAATGATGATGAATCCCTATATGCTCTATTTTTTTATCAATAAACAACAAATTGATGTCACAAATAACCCATGGTATAAGGATATAATCTATTATTCAAAAAAACAGAAATGTCTTGATTATCTTGATAGAACTAAATGAAGAATATTGCACTTGAAATCTTCCAAATATTTAATCTTGAACAACATGATTTTTCAAAGATCCTTCAATGGTTTATTGCTACGTTGTGTCAATGATGAATCTGTTGATGGATTTTTATCTCTATCTCATGGTTCCATCTGTGGAGGAATGCACATAGGTGACAATTTTGGGGCCAAATCCATAGCACATAAAATTTTGAGACATGGTTATTATTGACCTACAATCTTTTCAAATTCATATAAATGTGTGCACACTTGCAGAGAATGTTAGCAAGTCACTGGCAAAGAAAAATTCCATTCCATGCCTTTACAACCAATTATAGTTGACTTTAGGTTTTCAAAATGGGGTATGGATTTCATTGGGCTAATAAATCCTCCCTCATCTATAGGGCACATCTTTATACTCATTACCATTGATTATTTCACAAAGTGGGTAGACGTTGTTCCATTAAAGAGTGCTTGAGATGAGCAATTTATCAAATTTCTTGAAAATAATGTGTTGTCTCGCTTTCATATCCCTCTTGATTTGATAATAGATAATGGTCCAACATTTATTTCTGTGAATTTCACTAAATTTTCTAACAGCCTCCTCCCACATCTACCCAAGAAATAGTCCAGCCGAGGTAAACATGCGACGAGAGGCTACTATGATTGGATTTGACTTCCTATGTGACCTTAAGGAAGTGGAATCAACAAAATAAGACCTTACAGACCTTCCTCAAGTGCTTCAGGACCCCCAGGAACTAATCCATCATTTCAGGTGCCCAACGCCTGAGTTAACCTATCATTTCAATGAATTAGACCCATATTCGCTCCCATGACAAGGCATGCATGTGACTGTAAGCTTATAATCGCTCCCACGGTGCCTGCAAGGGAGAGACCACAGTCTCTCTCAGCTAATTATGTGCCATAGACTGCGAGATTTAAGCCACTTTTTCAGGGCTATCCTCCAAACCAATGCCTAGAACTTGATGAGACTCTCCAAGACATTAAATGACACCAAGGAAAAACCTCTAACACAAAACTTGATCAAGGGCTTGACCTAACCAAGCCTAACCATGACAGACATTTTTTCAAATACTTGGTAAATATGCAACCTACGGGTGTAAATAACAAATCTAAGCATAGGGATCTCATACTTATCTGACATTTGCTATGAAGCATTATCTCCCTATCACATTAGTTTCCACTTCATCCATTAGGTCATAGATAGATTGATCATTCAATAAAAAGTAATAACATTATGAGAGTCATACATAATTGTTGTCATAAAATACATACATAAGTAGCATATTAGGTATAGAAATACCAATGAAATCATAGCCATATAAACCAAATATAATCCATCATAATTCTATCCAAACCCGGGATGGGACTTCCACGTTCCACCAGACTATAGAATGGCTAAGCCAAATATTTCTTCAGTCATTCACCCCCATGCCATATTCCAAGCATGAATATGGGATCTCATAGAACACATCAATCAAAACTCATCTAAGGCTTCCAAAGGTCATCCGCCTCAACCCATCAAACAGTGATTCCACCTCACGGTCGGACATCACAAAACCAACATCAAATCGGTCTTTATCCCAACCTTCCAGGGCTCCAGAGTGTTTGTTCCAACCCAACTCGAGGACTAGTAAATCAACCCATAGCTTACACCGGGCTCCAGAGCATTTGTTCAACCAAGGCTTCAAGACTAGTAACTCTACCCACGACTTTGACCTGGCTCCAAAGCATTTTTCCAACCATAGCTCTAGGACTAGTAACTCAACCCACCAAGGGCTCCAAAGCATTTGTCCAACCAAGGCTTCCAAGAACTAATAGCTCAATCCAAGATAAGGAAACATGAGAACCAATCAAAAACAAACAATGCAATTAAACTGTAGGTTTTAACCCCGTACAAAAATTACCTGCATGTGAATTCTAAAAATAGAAAATAAACAATGGCAAGTGAATAACACATAAAACACATATACATAGAGATTTTCCCCTAGATCCCAAAACCGAGACTACTAGATTGATTTTACATTATGTTCCTTTCAATGTTACAATACATATATATACATGTCGAAACATCCAATACCATGGACCGAAAACCCTCACGCTCAAAACCATGTGCAAAAATCATGCACAAAACCATAGGTAGGTCTGCCCACCTAATATAGGGTCGTGGAAAGAATATAACACAACCCAACATAAACCCACAATCACCATGGATATCCAAGAAATGGCAAGGCTAGGCAAATCCACTGTCAATTCAGGTAATCCTCCATTACATTGATAGATCATGACCAAGAAACCACATGCATGCCAAAACTAGTGAGGAAAACATATATGCAACTTGATACCAGCAAGAAAAACCTATTGTCGTTCTTGATATCGATGCCCTCTTGCACTTTCCTTCTCTTCCTTTGCCTTCTTGCTCCAAAACTCCAAGTATGCCACACCCTCCAAGAATGCTCCAAGAAAACTCTAAGTATCTAAGAGTATGAGAGAGAGAGAGAGAATAATGAAAGAGCTCCAAAACTGAATTGACCAAGTCTTCACTGACCAAGATTGCCCACTGATCCTCAAAATCCTTTTTATTAATGAGGCCTCTATTTTCTTCATTTTCCATTATTTTCCTTCATTTTCCTCCTCACATGCAACCTATGACCTTTCACCTTCCTTTTCTCCTAATTTCCAATATTTTCATAAATAAAATGTCAATTAATGCCTCATGCCTTTCCAAAGCCTTAGTCATTGCCTTTGCCAATTTCCTTAGCCATAAACAACCAAATGAACACCTACTAGGATGTTTTCCCCCACCATTCATCTTGGAATATGTGTCCCATCATCCGTGGTATTTATATATTTTTACATGGAACTTTCACCAGGGTTGTTACAGAACCCTTGCCCTTGGGGGAAAACCGTCCTCAGTGTTTAATGACACCTATAACCAACAAGACTATTGAAAACAAAACATACTACCCATGGAGCTTTATAACACAGCTCGTTGCAGTATTTACAATGACCAAATGTTAAAACATGACAAACATATTGTTTACTGGAGCTTTATAACATATCCCATTACGATATTTACAATAACCACATATACACATACACATTTTCTTCAACCAGCAAATGACCATACTGTCTATGTAGCTTTCTAAATATAGCTCGATACAATATTTACAATAATATATGCATATACACATTTTCTCAACCAGAAAATAAAAGATATGATACCTACATCCGCAACAAGGGAATCCAAAGGCTCACATCTCCAACCTCAAGTAATACCAGGATTTACCTCCTTCCCAGGAAGTCCGGAATCCACTGCAAAGTCATATCTGCATCCAATGTCCAACATTATAATCTTGTGCCACCTGTCCTCTCAGTGAACAGTTACCAACTCATTGTTTCAGGGTGCATTCCCAATGTTCATCTGATTCCATCTGGAAATGATAATGACCAAAACAAATCCATCTGTGACCTCCCCTTCTCCTCTACACAGTCCCTCGGGAAATCTGATCACTCCTTCCATGTAGTCACTCACCTTCCAAGTTCCACTGGCACCCCCATCTCGAGCAGTCCATCCCTTGGCAAGGCTTCCTCGCATCAGAAGATACAACAACCAAGGCATATCCCTACCTTAAGCCCATCATATTGGTCATAGCATGCTCATGGAAATCAATGGACACTTTTGGGTACTAGTGTCCCACAATGGCCCCATTCCTGAAGTGCTTTACAACATATTATTTCTTGTTTAAATTCCTTTGTTGTTGCTGATAATTCTTGTAGTCGATTTCAACCACCCAACTAGGCATGTTCATGCTTTCCTATACCAAGCACATAACTTCCATTAGATTTAAAATAAATTTAAATAAACTCAAATCATACTTCATTGGTATCTCGTCAATAAGGTACACTTGCAATCTTGTTTACATCCTTTCACAATAAGTCAAACTAACATGTTTGACCAAATCAACATGTATAAAAATATCTCATTAGGTTAGCTCAAAACATAACCATCATAGATCAAAATCATAAGTCACATGTAACCATCATAAACCAAAATCATAATTTCACATGTAATCACCATATACCAGAATCATAAATCACATGCATAATAAAACTGAAATAATATATTGATACTTATCCTTCATCGATCCTTACTTTTGTCTTTGTTCTTTTGTACACACAAAGGATTGGTTGCCACACCCAACAAACACCCAGTGTCTTCTCCTCCACTAGGTGCACATGGGCATAGTGTGCATCACACATATACAACCACACACGCCATACAACACCATGCAATGCATGCACCTATACCTGACATACAACACATACACCTATACCCAGTGTACATACGTATACCTGCACAATGTACATCAGAAGACATTCATCCACATGAAATGCACGATACCAAAAAATGCATACACGTACACCTAGTATACAATACAACACAATGCATGCACCTACACCTGATGTACAACATAACACAAATACATGTCTAGAGTGCAACACAATGAATGCTTATGTCAAAATACCATGAATACACAATGCACCTACATAGTACCTCATGCCTGCAACATAGCATGTACGACATGCACTCAATCCCACACATACACCAATACCACATGTACCAAGCATCACCTACACAATGTGTGAACAACATCACCTACACAATGTTTGAACAACATCACATGTACACAGAACCACCTACACAACGTGTATACAATGCCATATGTACATTGCACCATTGTACAACGTGTACACAATACCACATGTACACAGTACCACACACACAACATGTATGCGACACCACATGTACACAACACCACATGCAAGACATGTACACTACACCATCTTCACACAATGCCACTTGTACAACACGTACACAACACCACATGCACACCACACCATATGTACATAGCACCACATGTACAACATGCACATAACACCACTTGTACATAGCAATGTATTTCCAACATGTATGTAGCATCATCTATACACAACACTACATATCCAACATGTGCACAACACCATATCCACACAACACCACATAATCATCTTGCACACAATACAATATTTACACAAAACCACAGATCCAACATGTACATAGAACCATCTATACCCAGCACTGAATATGCAACATTCATACAACACTATCTCTATTACACCATGTACATAACATTACATAATCAACATGTAGACACACTAAATATACACCACACTGCATACACACAAAATCATATGTGCAACAAGTACAACATGTATGACATATGCATAACAATCGTACCACACATCCAAAACCACACTAACTCTTTACCAAGAAGCCTTGCTTCCAATGTCTTATACATGCTTGTCCCAACATGTCGCAGACCACACTACTTTCACTTCGTTGATGTATCCTTTGGTATAAATTGTCCACAACATAGACATAATATAATCACATAATATCAATTCATAACCACATGATATTGACCTCATATATTTTTCATGACTACTCTTCCCACTTGATTCTTGATGAACCAGGAACTTCTTCGTGTGATTTGCCTACATAAGCAATCATTCCACCACAAGAATGATTCTTGATGATTTGTCAGATAGTGACATAGATACATGGATACATACATACATATGTGTAAACATTAGCATAAAATAATCATCATCCTGTCAGACAATGACATACATACATATATATAGACATAAATGTTAGTGTTAATAATCATGATCCATGACAACCCTGTCAAATAACAATGTACATACATACATATATGCATATAATCATTAGCATAAAGCAATCATGATCACAACATAAATACTAGATATCAAGGTCAAGGTTAAGAGAACTTCCTTTATCCATACACAATATTGAGAACAATCTTTCCCAACATAGCCAAGGCAACTGACACCTCAGATCCATTTACTTTACCTTTTCTGGTTACCTTTCTCATGATTGTACTGCCACCGTCCATTTACCGCAATGAACCCAAACAGTCCAACCGACTGTCATAGTCTTACCTTCTGTTCTGCTTACTCATGCACCGAGCTCCATCTATAGCTTACATTACCCATTGGGTACCACACAACTCTCCTTTAGCTCCATCAAATTTTCCTCTTTCCCAACCAATTCCCCAGACTCAAAACATAAAAGGAAAGAATGGAAACAACAACAAGAATAAAACCATGAAAACCAATAACAAAATGAATCCGTAAACAAAGTGGTATGGTCATACTCTAGACATAAATAAAGCTGCAAATCAAGAGGAAGCAAATAAAAAAAGACCAAAAGCACAAGACTAACAACAAACACCATGACTCAATCCCCATGGTTCCCAAGGAAACTCAACCAAAGCCGTCTTCAAAAATTGATGGCAACCTCTCTTTGCCATGCAATCCCCTGCATCATATTTCCATAAACACACAATTGTTAGTGTATAAATAAACATAACAATACATCAGTTAAGACCGATATGGGTTTCACTCCTTTTCAACTAGTTTATGGTTTGGAATATATCTTTCCTGTGGAATGTGAAATTCCTTCACCTAAATTAGATGTAGAACTTCTTCCAAACACTTTTAGTCTTGAAGAATGCCTCGTTCATTTGGAACATCTTGATGAGCAGCATCGAGATGCTACTACAATTAACGAAGCTCACAAAAAGAGAGTGAAAGTCCAATATGATAAGCTTGTGCGTCCAAGGGTTTTCTCCGAAGGTGACCTTGTCCTGGTCTATGACCAAGACAAAGATGCCTTGGGGGTAGGTAAGTTTAAACCCATGTGGTATGGTCCTTTTATCATTAAAAATATCTTTAAAAAGGAGCTTAGGAATTGGTTTATTTTGACGAAAATGAGTTGTCAGAGCCCAAAAATGGGCTCTATCTTAAAAAGTATTATGCCTAGGTTTATGCCTAGCATTTTCTTGGTTGTAGATATTGTATATATTTGTGCATATATGTCTATAGGTTTCATAGTGATATCAATATTTTTTGTCTACTTTGGCAGGTATCGATGGATGATTTGGTATATCTAGGGTTCACCGATGGTGCTAGTCGACATACCAAGAATTTGGCTTTCGCGGCTTAGGTGGTTTACTATCCATCCGGTCAGTTGTTGGTTTCAAGAGGCATATGTATCGACCCTGCTTCAAATAATGCTTCTGAATATATTGTTGTGGTTAACCTACTATCTGAAGCAATATCTCTTGGTATTGATTCATTAGTAGTATACTTAGATTCACAACTGGTGGTTTCTCAATTAAACAACATCTATCACGTGAGAGATCCTTATTTATATTTCCAATTTCTGAGAGTGTGTTTATTACAAAGATAATTTAATTTTATCACATTCATTCATATTCCACGATCAGAAAACTCATTTTTTGATTCCATAGCTAATCAAGCATTAGATTGACATATTAGTCATTCATCACATTAAAATAAAAAATAATCAAACATCATCTATATATATGATCATCATATCATGAAACCGTTTGTATATAGATATAATTTTTGTGTTCAAAATGTTACACAAAATCGAGACAAAATGTCCTACAAAATTAGGGCTTAAGCCCAATCATTCCTATCAAAATTTGGACATCTCTAATCTATATCTATGGGTCCAACCCTAGATGTGGATCTTAGAAGAAGACGATGGCATTAGCCACCCATTGAAAGAGTCGCACCCAATCTCATGGTACTCCTACCACACGTCTCTGCATAGCCTCTAGTAGATCCTCTATCGCTACCATAGGTACCTAGTGAGTCAACATATCCAAGTTCCTCTGTATGGTATGAAGGAGTCTCTCAATCTTAGCTGCAACACTCTCCATGTCTCTTCCATGGTGCCTATGCTTGGGTAGACCCTCAGGTCTTAATGGTCACACAGTTGTATCATGATCAAATAATTTTGTAAGAACCTTTGTCTCATCAAAAATAATTTCAATTCATAATTATTGAAATACAAAAAAATAAAATAACTTTAAAAACTTAAAAATATTTTTGTTTATGGCACCCCATGCGGCATCTGGTGGAAGCACTAGATCTGGATCCCCTCTGAAGTCCATACCTGCATAGAGGTAGTCCTCGATGGCAATGACTTGTTGTTCCCACCAAAGGAAAAACTCATCATCAAAATTTTTTTTAGGGACCTCGCCACCCCCTAGTCTCTTCATCAAATCATCCCATCTATCTATACATGGATCCCTTAGGCCACTGATGGTAGAGAGCACTTTAGATCGAAGCCCTCGTATCCTCTCAAAGCATAAAGTGCAAAGGATGGTACCATACCCAAAATGTTTGGTATTACTCTTTTTGATATAAGTGAGTTTCTTTTTCACATTGATCAGGAGGGTTGTACACCAATCAAAGATTGTGGTGAGGCAATTGAATGCTAGGCTCAATGTACCACATGATGCTTGGTGCAATGAAGTTGAACCTACTACCCTCACAATACTAAAAAGGATAATTCTTAGGGGTATACTCTCCACATTCTTTATTGGGATCTGTGTCCCTACCTTCTCATTATTCCTAGGGCAATCTATGTGAATATAATAATCTACATTGAGGCTACCTCGGGCCTTCCCTTGCAAGTTAACTGGCTCTCCTCTTTGGGAAATTCCAGTGATGAAGTATATATATTCTACTTCAATTCACAAGGGAATTTGATCAATCATAAAAGCATCCTCTTCTGGATCTCAGTAATTCATAAGCATCTCCAACAACCTTGTGTTGGTTTTCATATTAGGCATTTTGAAAATTTTCAATAATCCACACCCTCTCAATGCATCCAGTGACAGTGGATCATTCAATACTTCATTTTCTACTGCAATATGGTCTCTTTCTTTCCATGTGATAGTGATCCTACAATTCAAACATTTTAACCCATTAAAATTCATAATTTGAAACTTTTCTCTGCACACATGCGGGTTCACTTCATACACAATCGCATATAGGGCTTACTCATATGTGACTTCGATATGCCCAACCCGCGTACGCGCACAGAAAAAATATAAAAACAAGATATCTACGTTAAAATTCTTGAAAAAATGTTTGAAATGTACATAAATTCATTAAAAGATCAAATTTGAGGAATACTTGGATGTTTGGTAACTATTCTGGCCGAAAAATAGGGTGGATTGTGGTTATTGGTCTTTGGTCTAGAGCTCCTTCTCTTAATTGTTCAAAACACAAATGAGGTTTGTTGGGCCAAAAGGTCTATTTATAACTTGTAATTTGAAAAACTTTTAAAAACCCACATTTACAAAGTTTATCTTTGATTTTTTAATAATTTTATAAACTTTGTGACCTTTTGGCTTTGAGTGATGGGATAGGTTGTCTTTTAGGTTAAATTGAAGACTTTGAGATTTTTTCTACCACTTCAACTCCATGACCGTTGACCAGTCATGGCAGATATCATTTTTCGTCACTGGTATATAGGTTAGGGAAGATCACTTTCCCGTTGCATTATGCATTCTAGCCTCCATACTGTGGTATGTTGCCTTAGGGTCAACCCCATTGTGTTATGATTCTTAAAACCATTTTCACTCGCCGACTTATAAAATCATGACATGATGGTAGAGCCTTCCTTTTCATGGGCTTCCTAGTTAGATCCTCGCTAACATATGTTTCCCATGTTACAAAGATTGAGTAGGCTTGGGAGTCCTCTTTAGTCTTGCCATGAATTTTTGTAATGAAGCTTCATTCGCCTTCTTCTTTGATGTATTTCTGGCTTTATACCCTAGAGGCTCCCACATGTTGAGTGTACTATTGCATTGCATGTTGACTATTTATACCTTTTGGCCTTAAGCCGACTTCACTTGGACTCGTGTATAAGTCACTTTTTGACCATGTCTTTTTACAAAATCAACCTTGCAATCACTTAGCCTCTACAACTTGACACCTTTTAC
The DNA here is from genome assembly GCA_000404065.3 of Pinus taeda. Classification (NCBI taxonomy): domain Eukaryota; kingdom Viridiplantae; phylum Streptophyta; class Pinopsida; order Pinales; family Pinaceae; genus Pinus; species Pinus taeda. The sequence continues at coordinate 86,883 of APFE030423261.1, read as the reverse complement.
CCTCGGAAAGAACCCTCTACATCTTGACACCTTTTACCCGTGGAAATAACATTCTTTTTTGTGTCATTGACCAATTTCGTCACCTTGCATTGAGCATAGGAATTTTCCCCTCTTGGGAACTAGCACATCTGAATTTGGACACTCATTCTTTCCACTATACCATAGGCATTCTTTTATTCTTTTTCAGGCTTTTCAAATACGAAAAAGACAAAAAAAATACTATGTTCCAAAAAAAGAGTGGGAACGGGACTTTACTTCCATATTTGATGGCAACAAGAGTCATTTGTGTCACCCTTGAACAAAGCACTCGAAACAAGTCTTTCCTCCATCGAGATGGTCTTTAGGTTGACTTAGGAGAGCCATAGCCTTGTTATTGAGTCAGTACTCCTCTGGTTGGTTATCTCTTCCAATCATATGGAGATTTTGTTTATGCCTCCTCCATGAAAAACTTATGCAAAGTTATCATATGCTTCCATATAGTCACAGTTGAGTTGTGATTTTGTTCAAGGGAAGTAAACCTGAGTGGGCCTTTCTGTGGTTTCTCTTGACTCATATTCAGTCGTCCATACCTGGTTTGTCAAATTTACGTTCAGTATCACATTAGCTATTTTGTCCTTTGCTCATGTTGGTTCAAGAAGGTCTCCATTGACTTCTTGTTGATGGGTCTGCTCTTATGACTTCGACACATTTCTCTGAGAGTAGGCCTAGAGCCACACCCTGGCCCTATTTCCATGATTGATAGGTGACCTTGTGCTCAACATCAAACAATATTATGGGTCTTTTACTAAGTGGTTTCCCTTGTGTTCAACGTCATCTTACATTATCACACATTGGGAATCGTGCAATACATTGGTTTCCATTTGACCCTATTGGTGGATTCCTCACCTCTATGTCAGCTTTCACTATTGGTTGGTTCAGAGAGTTTATGTCATGCACTAGCCACATCTTGTGTATGTCGGAAACATGCTTTGGTTTGGTTACTTCATCTTTCTTCATTTGATTCCTTCCACATTATTGGCCTGTGGGTTACACTTCCGTTGGATAGATGTAGGATGCCTTAATGCCTGCCTTCTAGCAGATCTTCTCCCATGGACTCTAACTTATTTCTCTAGGGATAAGATCTAGAGTCCTTTTTTCAGTACCTTAGGGTTTGCAGTCATTAGTGACAGACTCCTTCTCTGTTGACAGTGACAATACATCAATGTCTCCTAATTGATAGATTCTCTCAAGTGTTCGACTTCAACTCATTTATTCACACTTGTTAGATTGTATTGGGCTACTTTGACTCTCATCATCATTATTGGTGAGTTGTCTTGTGTTTGTTAACGGTACACATCAATGACTGGTAATCAAACGATTTCTCACATGGTCAACTTCGGCTCATTTATTCCCATAGTGTAGAAATGTACCATGGCGGTTGATGAAGACCTCAGGTTGCATCAACATTTCATGGTTCACTTGTCAATCCCTCCAGTTTACTGCTAGTGACACCATCCATCTTATATGTTGTAGTTCATCATAGTGGTATCCTATATGTTGGCACCCAAGTTGCATGAGTACCATTATTCCACTTTTTGACTTGGTACTTTTGAGGATCAGTTATGTGACTTTAGTGATCATATATCCACTTCAGCATCATTGATCAGTTCTTCTATATGTGATATTGTGACATGGCCTTGATATGTACTTTTGCAGCTATGATCAGATGATCCACTATGTATTTCTCAGTTTCCTTTGTACTTGTTTGCATATTGGATCCGCTCTACACTTGATATGTGGACATGCTTTACTATCTCTTAGCATGTGTATGCTCGCCTCAGACATGAGCTTTCTTTTTTATCTCTTCCACTAGTTTGGCAGGCTGGAATCTGGTGGTCTCCTCCCAAGCCCTCGTATGATTCTTTCTATACACTTAATACATTTCGGTCATCATGCACCCCTTCTGACCTCATATATTAGGGGGCATCTGTTATAGCATCATTTACCACCTTTGTATACTTGATGCTCTAAGTCATGGTCTTGGGCAGCGCTTTCCCTTTAGACTTGGTCTAGATATTAAAAAATATTATTTTAAATTCCATACGCAACTCTTCCCTACAAAAAGCGCGTGCACACGTGGTTTCAACTATACCTAACCCGTGGATATGATTTAAAATATGAAAAAATATATAAAATCCCTATTTTTTTGGCGGGGTTTATGGGTTACACCAGAAGCCTACCTATAGGAGCCCGTGGCCTAACTGTTTCCCAACTGGAAAAATTGTTTTGAGGTCACATAAATACACCTCACGGGGAATGCCTAAGGGGAGAGAAAGATAGGATATTGAAATTATATCCAACTTGTCCCTAATCAAGTCTTATTTATCCCTCTGCCTCTTGCATTGCCAGTTATAGGAAACCCATGTTTACTCATTGTGATGTCCAACTACTTTATATGGCATCCATGTGTATGCATTTGAAAGAGGATTGTTGAGGCTTGGGTTGGACAGATCTGGAGGAAGGTTTCGCTTGGAGTTGTGGAGGAATCAGGTTGTATTCTTCCACATTTTTTTGCAGTCATTAATAAAGAAGCCATGTCTTGTTCCTAATGTTAAGATCTTAATGCTTTAATTCATGTTTTAATCTAACTAATGTATGATTTCATGTTTCATACTTATATTCTTATGTGATCTAACATTTATATCATGAACATGCTTTCAACTACTATTGGTATATGTGCTTTTCTTGAATGAGTTACACGTTTTGAAGCATTGGAGGAAGCAGAGGGTTTGGACCTACGAGAATGACCTCAAACGTAGGACCTTTGGGTAATACTTCTTCTTCCTGCTTCAATAGTTTAAGTATTAAGGCTGCTTATTTGTTTGCTTCTTGTTGGTGTATGCCCTCTGCTCTGTTGGGGTGTTCAACCCATACCCGTATTATTCCCATAACACTTATTCCTAGGATGGATAATCCAAAAAATATGAAAGTTTCCACCCTACCTTATTATGTAATAGTATCTACAAAATCATTTCAAAAACTATCTCTTGTAGATTGAAATAAATTATCTCAAAATAATTCCTAGTCGAGAAAATTGGTTTCCTCTAAGGACAACAAATACAAGATTTTATTAGCATTACTAAATAAGGCCTCCACTCTGTGAAAACACAAATTTTGATGGTCATGATTTCCATATTGGATATATCCAAATATTTCAATAGAGATATCTATATTTTATTTACCTCATACTCATTCATTTGGAATTTACTTTACACTTTGTCACATGGATAAATGGTTTGTATAAACTTTGTGACTTTTCTATTTTTAATTAATAGGGAAACTTCACCATGTTTCAAATATGAAAGAGGAATTTGGCAAGGGTGTCCCCTCTCCCCCCCTCATATTCCTCCTAGCTAAATGGTTACCTCAAGCATTCAATGATGCATTAGAAAATGGTTTTCAAAGATATCTTAGTCAACAACTCTTATTGTGCTTCTCATTTATTTTTGATCCATGACATCTTTATTTTTTCTGATGGCCCAAAAAGAATGGTGAATAAATTAAAAGAAATTATATATTTATCCTACATAGCCTCAAGTATGCTAATCAATTCATCTAATTCTATGGTGACTCTTTTGGGTCTCCTTGAGCCTAACAAGCTTTATATTACCCATATTTTTCCATTTTTGAAAACTACCTTTGACACCAGGTTTCCACCTCAAGGAAAATTTATATCTCTAGGGAGATTGATAGTGGCTCATAACCAAGATTGACAAAAAAAGTTAAACACCTAATGCAACATATCCACAAGGTCTCCACTTTGTCAACATATGTCATAGCACCTATATTCATGGGATATAAAGGAATACCTCTAATCTCACTAGATATTGATAAAAACCTCCCAAAATATTTATGTTGAACCCCCCTCCCAATACATATTTTAATAAAAATAACCCTATTTTTAATAGTTATCTCATATTTTTAATAAATATTTATTTTTACACCCCGCAATACCTTTAAAAAACCCCTATCCCATATCCCATGCCACAATAACTACAATATATTGACTCTATTTTTCATAATTTTAAAAACCCCTTATGAAAAAGCATCGTAAGGTATTGGTCAACAAGGTGAAGCCCTTATGAATAGATCACTTTCACATGGTGAATAGCTTGTCCAGGTCAAAACCATCCTTGAGGCCATTCCAATCTACTAGAAGTCTCTTGCTTAAATATTAAAAGGCATCCTTGACCAAATTCAACAAGTTTGCTACCCATTTCATTGGGTTAAGGGACCAAGAAAAGAAGGGTATGGAACTGGTCTCTTGGAAAAACTATCGATCCTTCAAAGCTAAGGGGGATGGGGACTAAAATAAATATTTCTCTTCTCCAAAGCATTGGTAGCTAAGAATGTTTGAAGGATTATACATGAACAAGGTATATGGGTTCAAATACTAAAAGGTAAGTATCTCAGCACTCTCTCTCCGTTGAGAATTAGATTTAATGGCCAAATAAAAAGGCCCATAATTCTTTTAACATTTGGAAAGCCATAATTACAACTTTTTCTTAGTTAGGAATGTCAATTTGGGAGGCTGAAAGGGAGATAGAAGCAAATTTCTACACAAAATTATGATTCCCCGCATTCAATATCTCAAATCAAATGGTTTATATACCCTTCATCACATTGCTAGGGGCGAACAGGTAAATTCTAAATAGCAATAATGACAATGTTAGAGAGAAATAAGTATCAATGAGGAATGTTATGGGACATAGAAATACTACACACACTATCTTCAAAATGCAATGCCTTAAAATAATGAGGAGGATGAACTCCTCTAACCTATCAGTCCTGGCTATGAACCTAGATTTGGATATAAGATACTAGTCTTGGAAGGCAACAATCAGCAAGCACTCTAGTGGTGAAAGTCCATTTAGAAATACAAATTCCTCACAAAAGAAAATGTATTTATGTGGATTTTCCAAATAATAGAGCCCTAACCTAGGATCTTTTACAAAAACAAAGCTATAAGGGCCCTAGTAAATGTGACCTGTGTGAAGTATATTTGAAAACAAGTAACCACCTCATCCTTTACCTTCCTTCCTCAAAGAACGTATGGAAAGAAATTAAAGACCTCACTAGTTTTAAATTCCAATGGAAATGAGACACAATTGAAGAATCTTTAAGGAATTGGAATGAAAAAAGGGCATAAAATCCTATAAAATTGTCCCCCTAACCTTGGCTTAGGGGATTCAACTAGAAATAAATGAAAAAAAAATTGAGGGCAAGGACACATTTCATTTCAAAAGAATTTAAAAAGTCTCAATATTTTAAGCACCTTTCCTCAATTCTCCTCAATTCCACATCATGATTGGGAATTAAAACTTAATATAAACATAGAAATTCCTTGGGCCTTCTTTTAAGAAGCCTCTCAAGGCACTCCACTAAAGGGAGGAGGGATTGAGGGAATTAATTTTCCTACCATAATCATTTTATTCATTCAAAGATGACATTAATCCATCTGCAAATACCTAACAGTGAACTCGGAAACCTTTAATTGGTTTTAATCCTTGTTCTTGAAAAAGGGATCATACAATTGCAAGTTCTTTGTGACTCTCTCTCAGTGATCAATTAGATGAAAGGAGAAGTTGTGCTAAGAAATTTCAAGCTTCGACCGTTATTTTAAAACATTAAGAATTTAGAAACTACCTTTTCCCACGTCACTTTTTCTCTTCACCCACGTCATTTTTTCTCATTATATAGGGAAAAAACTTTGAAATTGATAGGTTGTCCAAAAAAAAGCTTGAAGTTATAAGAAGGAACTTAGGAGATCGATAAGTCCCATCAATAAAGAGTACTCCATATTTTCATGAATCATAGTTTAAACGCAAAGGTAAAAGTAAAAATATCTTATATGCATTTAGAGAAGATACATTGCACTCCTCATTTTGGACTAAGTGGAGTTGATGTATAGTTATATGTTTATATACGGAGTTGATGTATAGTTATATGTTTATATATTGTAAATAGATGTTTCTAAGAGAGCCTAAATGTCCCTAAATATTTTATATGTTTTTAGGAATAGATATATTAATCTTTTTATATCTCATCCAAGAAAGATAGTTTGAAATATCATCATGATATTCTATTCATTTAAGTGGGTGTTACATAGCATTTTGTCACTTTCCTTGTACTCCCTGTCCACGATCCTGGAGGACCTCTACAGTGAACCTGACATGCTTTCCCATCATGAAGAAACTCCCACTATGTCCCTCTTCATGAGCAGAATAATTCCCCTTTGCATCATTTCCCAAGAATCTTCCTTTTATCCCAGTTTCCAAGACCGACGCTACGAACCAGTTTCCTCCTCATGTCGATTTGCAAAGATTAAAACTAGTCCTTGCGTCATACGGAGTGACTGTGCCCTTTTCCAGTCGCGTTGATCCTCTTTTATAAGGTTTTTTTAAATATGGAGCCAAAACTTGCATGTCTAGAAGCTTCATAATGGAAATCTGGTAGATGGTTGGACCGGATGGAGCCAAGGAAGTTAGTTTGGGCTCGTTTTCCCTATTAGGATGGAACAAACTCAAGAGATAATACCTTCTCCCATGATGATAGAAACCATCTCCCATCCATCCAAGCTATATAAACCTCTCTTTTTCCCAAGCAAAATCTAGTTGGAGTTTTAGTTTTGGAGTGAGTTTGAATTATCAGCAAGTCATATATAGCTTGTAGCTTTCTAGTGTATGTTTGAAGGAGAATAGTGTGTTTTTGGTTTGGTCTGAGTCTAGAGGGAAAGAGGCCTTAAAATTTCCATTGTTGGGGTTATCCATGAAGTGCTAGCAGAAGTGTGGGAACCCAGATACATCGGAGGAGACCAGCAACGTCAAGGCACTGGTTGTAATCTCTTTCTGATTTATATAAATGCAACTATTGATTGGTTTCCTACCTGGAGTGTCATTTTACATATTTATGGCTTAATGTTCCTTGACCTATTAAGTAGGCTAAATACAATATTGTATGTTATCACATTTGTTGTTGTTGTTGTTTTCTTGTTTCAGGTATTCGAAGGAAGGAAACAAAATATAGCTGGAGTGAGGAACCATGATCGTCACCAAGTGGAATAGCGTTCTACGAGGTAGGCCCTCTTAATTGATTCTAGATTAAGGAGATTTTCCATAGATTGTTTATTTGTAGCTAGAGCCACTCTCTCGGGCTAGAGGAATTGTTTGTGTCCGCACTGAGAATTTACCTACACCACAAATTGGCGACTCCGCTGGGGAGCCAATCCTTCCGTTTGATTGATTGTCCTTTTATGGTTTTATGTGAACTTTTATAGTATCACCATTCCCCTTTAGTGTTCTCTGCTTTGCCTGGTTTACTACTCTGAGCCTGAAATTTACAGTGGCAAGTCTGGTCTTAGCCTTTGAAAATTTTTATTTTTTTCCTTAAATCCTCGGTCAGCACATTTATTTTTCTGACAGTCGCACCGATCAGCATGAGTTTCTCAAAAATAGTCATGTCAACCTCCTTCTTCCGCATGTTGTCAGTTAAGTCGTCACACCGATTCCTAGAGGTGAAGTTTAGGGCTTACCTTAGATCATAGCTAATGTGTCTTTCCCTTCTGATTTTTGTCTCTCAACTTGTTTTGGTTGTGTTCTCTTTGGCTAGAAAGATATTTTAGCTTGGTTTGTATGATTGGTTGATTTTCATTTTCTTCACTTGGTTTCTTGAGTTCTTGGATGGTTTATAACCCTAGGGAATTTAGGTTGTCATCCATTCACTTGTTTGTGTGTTCATCAAATCGAGCCAATAATCAATTTGCTCCTTGCATTTCGTTTGATTAGTCCTTTTGTTGCTTTGATTTCCATTTAACAAGTTTGAAAAGTTTCTTTTGGTGTTTGAGCGTCTCTTTTCGTGCATATATCACATTGCCCATCTTGTTTTTGGTTCAAACTTTGCTTCATTAGTTTGAAAGGAATTTTCTTTTGTGCTTTGTGTTTGCTTGTGATTGATTGTATTGGAAAGGTTTCATTGAAGTGAGAAGTGTTTGTGAAAAATTCATTCCATAATTTCATTGAAAAATACATAATTCTAGTTTGTTGAATCAATATGTTACATTATTTAGCATCATTGAAGGCTAGAGTTGCATCATCACTTGCATTGGAAAAGAAATGAATTCTCTTTACTAGTGAAAGGACTACTTGAAGTGCATTTGATAGGAAATTTAGGAATTGGAAAGAGTTTTTTCATCATTTTGTTTTCAAAAGAGAAATAGTGAAAAGTCATTTTTCTTTCAATTACTTGTTTTGTTGCATTTGAGTGTGTTTTCTACTCTCATTACTGTAGACAATTCATCGAATTGAAAGGGTCTTATCTCATTTAGCTGCATATAGGTGTTTTTTTGAGTCACATCGATAAGGCCTGAAACCGAGACATAATTTCAAGATCAACTCTAAAATGTACTCAATTAACCTAAGGCACATTTGAAATCTAACGATCACATTTTAGAAGGTCTAGGCTAGAGACGTGTTCTGGCGTCTTAAAACCTAGCAGTTGTCATTCACTTCGACACTAGACAACGCTAGCACGGACTTGTGCTCCCTGTACCGTCAAGTATATAAAGGGAGACCCCACTAGGTTGCAATCCTTTATCCATAGGAAGTTGAGTTTCCTCCCTTGTAAACTTGATACACCGAACACAGCATTCAGGGATATTTCCTGCCCATACTTCTCGGTTCACTGGGAGGTATTCTACAGTTCACAATTACCTGGCAATCCTTTTTACCTAGATCATCCAAAGTGGTAATTTTGATCTTTTTGACTCCTTAAATATAAAATATCACCCAATCACTTGTCCTTTCGAGCTCGTTTCAAACCGAAAGTGATAGAGTCACGTTTGCTTATTTCTCGACTCTTAAAACATGAAAGAGCACCAATTTGTTTTTTCATCTTAAAAAATTGTTGCCCGCAATCCAATAACATCCCTCTTAGTATTTTAGACCACATCATGAGTATACCTTTAATACATTTTAAAGCCCTTGAAATCAATCTCTTTTATGGTTATCTGAGATGAAATCATCATGGTTGAACCAACTGGTTCGCCTAGTTCCTCTTCCTCTTCTTCGTCTGAAAGATTGTCTGAGGAGCATTTTCCTGAATTGTCAAAGTCACTTGAGGACCAAGTTGTTGAGCTTGGAATTGTTCTAAGTATTCAACCTTTGTCATCTCGTCCTCCCCCTTCAGATACTAGGTCACTTTCTGACATTGGCCCAAAATCTCTGGATAATCCTCTCCAGACTCCTGAGAGTCCACCAACTTCTGAAGGACAGCTTGGACTGTTTTTTAATCCTCCAAATCCTTTTTTCAATCCTGTTGTGATATCATTGCAGTGTATGTACAGTCTGTATGATCATCTGATTATTCCCTTGGAATTATCCCCTCGAACACCTTTGGTTGTCCGTCATTTCTTGTTTTCACCCATGGAATTAGAAGGCAAAATCTGAGTCTCCTCTCTGGGTCACTCGGAGGTTTCCACTCCATGCATAGTCGAGGAGCAGGAATATCCTTTTCCTCCTAAAGGTTTCCCTTACACGGGCAACATTCCGACCAATGTTTATCCTGAGTTACCGCGTAATTATGTGACTTTAGCTTAGCTAGTCTTGGGCATGCTTACTACCTCATCACTATATCATAACCTTACTTGGGCATCTGGTGCTATGCCTACCACAAGTTTGTTCATTCAGAACCCGACCTCCCAACAGATGGTGATTTCTGCAGTTACTTCAGTACCAGTGCAACACACCATCCCAAATCCTCTTGTTTCGTCGGTTCAAGTAACCCATCCGGCTCAACTGACAATCTCGAGGCATGTCTTTGTCAGTTCTTCGATCCCTCTAGTAACTGGGAAGGTTATCCCACAGCCTAGAGGGGAGAGTCCGAATGTTTCTATGATGTCTGGCACAACCAATTTGAGTGGCTCGCAACCTCACATGGTTGGGATGAACCAACCCTCTTTGGGTGCCATTTCAAATCCTGATGGTCCTACTAGATCAAGTAATGTCCAATACCAATAGCCCAATGTTGGTCCGTGTTTAGTCAATTTAGTGTTATCTAAATTGCTAGTATTAATTGTCAACCCGGGGCTCGTAAACTGATGAAGTGTGGTGCACTATATGTGCTTAGTTAACCTCTTTCTTACTTCGTTGTTTTATAAGGTTATAATGTTCAACTC
>APFE030423261.1:33450-61110 GCA_000404065.3 Pinus taeda | reverse complement strand
CGATATAGCTTTCTCATTTGACCGAAGACTGGAATTGTGGCATAAGAGAAGTCTAACTGTAAAGTACCCTTCAACTTAGCTCCCCAAGATCTCGAAAGTAGCATGCCAAACCGTGGAGGAATGTCTGCCACAACCACATCCATCAAGACATTTTTCGCCGGGATTTGATCTAAGCTAACAACCAGATCTTTGATGAGCCCGATACATCTCACACGGCTGGAATCGAATGAATATAAATCATGATATTTTCTGGTGATATCTAACCCCAACGTCTCCATGATTGCCTTTGGCATCAAATTGTGTGAAGCACCCGAATCGAACATGGCATTATGCAAGACATATTCATGCAATCTCAAACTGATATAAAAGGGAGGAACATCACTCTCAGGGGACTAACCATCCAATGCTGGCCCAAAGATCAATTCGGGCTAATCATCTTCAACGTTCACCGTGTCAAGCCTGGGATCAAAGTTCAAAATTTTGGAAACTTGACCTCGGTAGCTGCTGTTTTTCATGATTTCAGTCAAAGGAATAGATATTTTTAATTTGGAAATTTCATTTTCCAAACTAAAGGCTGAAACTTTGTCGACTTCTTTGACCAGAATCTCTCTCCTATCTTTGATTATAGCTGCCTGATTTGTCTTTTCTGCTGCTGATATCTTGCTAGTTGTGGGATCAATTGTCTCTTTTCCTTTCTTCGGCGGTATCGGTGAATCCATCTTTGGTGCTGTAGCTTCTTTTCTTTTCTAAATGGGATTGATAGGCACATCTCGGTTCCTCAATGAATACTGCTTTCGTTGAGTGGACAAGGCATTCAAATATCCTCTTTGGTAATCATCTAAATCTGCATCATTAGCCAAGATAAAATCTTCGTCTTGCTGGGCGCCTGAACTTTCTCCATACTCATCTTCTTCGGTGATGTAAATGGGCAGATCATCAGGAGTAAAGAAGTGATTTTGGTCCCCTACTACATTAGCATCTTCATCCGAATCTTGAGTTACAAAATTCTGCAAAAGAGGAGTTTTGATTGGTTGCTGGGCTGCCGACTCTTGTACTCTTGGTTCACGTTGCTTGATTATGTACTGAGGTTGTTGCTGGCCACGGTAATTTGAATTACGAATCTGCTATTCTAATTTGTCAAGGTTGAGTCTTTTGAACATCTTGCGAAGCCAAGGTGGTTCTGATGATGTAGATTCTTCCTTTATAGTCACTCTTTTCTCTGCCTTCAAACGTGCTCTCTTGTCATTCAGATTTGTCTCAACATTGACAGCAATCTTTTGCATATCTTCTAAAGTAGGCGGATCTCTATCCCGTAATGAGTAAGCCATCTCCGGATCAAAGCCATCCGGGAATTTAAGAAGAGCTGATTTTCTAGATGGTCTTAAATCATCAGGGATAGCATTATAAACTGTATTGAACCTGATAATATAATCTTGGACAGACTCACCGGGATTGTGTTTGATATTATTGTACTCGGCATTATTCTGGAGTGGATCCTTTCTAAGTTCCCAACGATCAAGAAACTGCTTTTGAAGCTCAGCCAAGGTAGGTATACTTCTAGCTCCCAAGCCTCTGAACCATTTTCTAACTTCTCCTCTGAATGTTTGCACAAACAATCGCATAGTTACATCCTCGTCATCAATCTCATATAAATCATAAAAAGTTTCCATTTTGTCTATGTGCTGCTGAGCGGAAACACTTTGAGGAGTGCCATCAAATAAAGGAATTTTACTTTGATAATCCGCTGGCATATCATGCAATTCCTAATGTAAAGCAAGAGGTGCAAAGCGAGCAGCCATTGCTCTAGGTGGATTTACTCTCGGTGTTGTTGGTGGAGTGGATGCTGCTACTGTATGGGGAGTATGTGGAGGTGTATTCGGAGGAGAAATAATGTGGGATGAAGAAGGGGAATTAGTTGTAGATTCAGAGTAAGTAATTATAGGCTACAAAGGAACGGTAGGAATAAAAGGTGGTTCAGTAGGAACTCTAGAGGTAGATGCCGTGACGGTGGATCCAATGTTTGCAGATATGGCTTCTAAAAACTCAGAAATATTGGCTGCTTGGATGGTGGTTTGAAGGTGCCTCAAGATAAAATTGTCAATTAATTTATTATGCCTTTCAAATTCAAGAGCTGCGGCGAAGTCAGGATTTGGAACAATAGAATCGAGAGTGTTTTCGGACTTAGTCTTGAACAATGACAATTCAAACTTTGCGTCAAAAGGAATTTCTTCAAGGTATTCAAAAAGGGCAGGACATGAATGAGATTTAACCAAGGGATTCGCCGAGCTTTCTTGACGGAGGAATTTTCGAATCAAATTTGGATTTTCATAAATAGGAGGTGGATTCGGATCTGGATTAGCTCTTGTATGTCTTTTCGAAGCCAGTGTATTTATCAGGAGATCAAAAGAATGAAAGTAATTCAGCCAATCGTTTATTAGACTCAATCATCCAAAGGACTAAAACGATCAAAGGTACTGAGATGATCTGCGAGTCAAAGTTTCGCAAGCTAACCGGAGATCGACTGAAGCAGCATTTATCTACTTTCGCTTATGCATAGCAAGAGCATTTCGAAAGCTACCTGGCGTGACTTCAGACTCCGTCTAAGACTTGTGAAACAAACTCATCAACAAGCAAACCATTTGAGATTTTTCCCCAGCATGGTCGCCACTATGTTAGCGCTCAAATCCGCCTTAGGCTGAAATTAGGCAAGACTCAAGGCCACATCAAACCACGCTCAGCCTCGTAGCTAGCCCTACGAGGACAGGAGAGGGCTCTCTCCAGGTCAAACTCGGCAAAAGGTAATCAAGAAGGCTCGAGATGACCGAATTGATGACTGATTTTAGGCTAGGTATTAAGTACAAAGAATTTAGGATTGATTTTTTATGATTTTGTTGAAATCAAGGGAAAGGCAATTTTGGGTGCGGGGATGAGGCACAGTTTTTGCAGAGGTCCACTTGGGGTAAGATAGGCAATTGTTTTGATGCCTTAAAGCAAGTGATATGGATAGATCATACCGGTGAGAGGCTAAGGAGAGCAAGGGGTCTTAAGGATTCTCCTTAAACTGAAGAAAACATAGAATATTAAACAGATTTAAAGGCAGAGCATGGCAGTTTCATGGATTCTACCTTAACACTTCATTTGCTTAATAAGAGAAGATTCAATAAAGATAATGATGCACATACATAACTTACAAGAACTGAAAGAAACACACCCTCAAGACATAAAGCCACATGGATCCCAAGTAGTGCTGCAAAACCCTGGTCTTCCTTTGCCAAAAATGCTGGTAAAATATGTAAAATATAGTCTCAAAACTATCCCAAGAGTCCAACCTCTGCTACTGAATGAAAAATTACATATATAGACCAAGACAAACCATTCCCTAACCTCTAAGGGTCGAGCTCCTCCTTCTAGGAGTTGTTTTAACCAATTCTAAACTGAGCACTACAAACTAGGCAATCAAAACAACTTGCCTCTATAAGCTTGGAAACCAATTCATTCATTAATTTTTTGCCATTTTATGAATGAATCTTCTAGAATAGGTAAAAAAGTGTCATGTCAACATGAAATTACATTAATTACATAAAAGAGGATTAAAAATCCCACCAAAAAGTCAAAACTAGTCAATGCTGCGTTTTCCTGGGCTGAAGGTGCAAAATTGGCAAATTTTCCCAACGCGTAGCGCGCCAAATCTCTACGCGTATCGCGCCTTTCAGGCCACTTTTGAGGCACTTTCCGCCATCAAAATGAGGCACAAGTGGGCTTGTTGGAAAGGTCTGGATGTCTACTCTCCATCCCAAGTAGAATTTCTCAATTTGGTGGCCATTTGCCCCTCCAAAATTGCAATCTCCCAAGACTGCTCCCTATGTGTCCAAAAAGTGGCAGAAGGTCATTTTTTGCTTGTTTTTTGACCTTTTGGGGGCTCAAATCTTCATGAAACTTCTTAGCAGTGGCTGAGCAAGTGTAATTTGTCATGACAAATCCAAAAATGCAAACCTTTCTTGAAATGGACCTCCCCAACTTAAGGGTAGCGCGCGGCGCGCTACGCGTTGAGGGCAAAAACCTGTTTTTGAACAAAAATTTCAAAAATGACCAAAATTGCTCCAAATTGTCTGAATTTTGAGCTGAGGGTGTATCATTAAGTGCCATGCTCCTTCAAGGTGGCTTCAGCCAAAATCTGAAGTGGATTGGGCCTTTTCCTCCGTTTTAGTGCTTTGGCCAATCGTCTCTTGAGTACCTTCATTTTTGCATTGCACACATGCATGCGGGCCCAATAATTATTTTTCATGTGGCGGAGCATATATTTGTCCCTGTTTTCCCTGGCTATCAACTTTTCTAAATGAGTATTCACCCGAATGAGCATATATTCCCGATCGATATGTGTCAAATCACCGGGTCTCCTACGGGCCAATTCCCGGTCTTCACGAATCTTCCGCTGCTCATAAAGCTCATGTTCATCTTCCAACTGTTTGTTGCGCTGCTCTAAGTAGTTAATCACCCATTTTTCCATCTGCAATTTCTTGTGTAGTGACTCATTCTCGGCCCTTTGCTCTCGGATGATCTCCTTGAGCTCTGAGGCAGGAGAGCTAGCATCAATATCAATGACATCTGTGTCCTGACCTCTTGAAGGACCCTCATCAATCATGGGCCTCTTGCCCCTGTCCAGAACCTGTACCTGTGCTGAAGAAGATGGCGAGACCCCTTCCACATGATGTGGAGATAATACTCGCTGTGTCGATGAAGTCAACGAGACCCCTTCCACCCCGGGTGAAGATAGTACTCGTCGTGCAGCTGCAAATAAGGCTCTGGGGCCTTTCTGATATGTTACATAAGCTGGAGCATCAACATGCTCGGTCTCATGAGTGTCAAACTGCTGTGAAGGCCCCTCATGAATGTCAAACTGTTGTGAAGTCCCTCCCTCATCATGGACAATCTCAGGAGGTGGGTGTGACACCGTGAAGAAGTCGCAAGAAATGAAATCCTCCCATGGAATACCTTGCTGTGCCAACTGATGCATCACTATGATCTCGATCAGTGCATAATGATATATAATTTTGAGTTGCTGTGCGGGGTTCTTCCTTTGCACTACGGGCACCATCTTTTCTATATTTCGGCACATGAAAAATTGAATGTTCATCATTCGTACCCGGGTAAAATGCATCAACAAACGGATATGGTACGAATATAAACGTGAAAATATGCCCTCACAAGTAAAATAGCGCATAATAAGCCTCATCAAGGGTGCATACTCCTCCCTTAGGAATCTGAAAGGAAAAACAACAGTAAGGTGCCTCATGCATCTGGGTTTGATGTATGGTTGATAATGAAATTTGTCTAGTAGCTTGTGCTTGGTCCATTCTTCCCCAACATTTGGTATCCCGGTGGCTTGAGCAACAACCTCAGGTGATAGTGTGAAGTCCACTCCTACAAGGTTCACATGACTATTGTGCAAATGTAGGACAAACAAGAGGACTAATTCTCTGTGATGTTGAATTTGTGAGATCCTCTCACAATACTCAAAACATGATTGGTACCGAAAACAGGACATTGCAAGTGGACAGGCTTGCAAATAAGCCAAAGAGGTGGGCTCCTCTCTAACATGCCGACCACCTTTACCACCCTTGTGATGCCTCCTAGGCACTTCTTCCTCCAGTGTTGAATCACTGTCATAACTCTGCTCATAATCTGATTTGGTTTCTGACATGGTTTTGAAGACAGGATGGCTGAAATGTATATGTTGACTATGCACACAATTGATTACTGTTTGACTTTTTCAAATGTTGTTACCAAGGGGACATAAAGACAAGGGAATTGTTAGGGAAAGGGAAACATGAGGGAATTAGGGGAAATGAAAATAACGAGGAATTTATGGAAGGGAAAGGACGTAGGAAATTATGATATTGTAGGGTTTTGGGGTGAAGTAGGTTTTGGGATTAAGTAGGGTTTGGGATTTTGTGAAGGGATATTATGGAATTTTATGGGAAATTTGAAGAGAAATGTTGGTGAATATGGGGGAAAAAGGAGGATCAAAATGGGAAAACCTTGGGCAGCATATCACTTTGAAACCCTAGCAAACTTGGTCTTTAAATTTACACACCAACTTAGGGTTTTTTGCTTTTAATTTTCATGGCATATTTGTCATATTTCTTTCACATTCATCTTGCAAAAAAACAAAACAGCCATGGAAAAGGAGCTTACTTGTATTTTGCTTGAGCTAAGAGAGGTTTTGTGTGCTTGCTGGCAAGTTACAGGGCGAAAAACCCAACGCGTAGCGTGCCTTGCCCAACGCGTAGCGCCCCTTCAACGCGTAGTGCCCTTGTAAAATTACACTGCGAAAATATTCCTGACGCGTAGCGCGCCCTTCCTGACGCGTAGCGCGCCTCTGAAAATGCCCACTTTGCTCAAGAACTCATAAAATCGCCTTTGCAAGGTTTCACTTAGCTTGTGAGAGGCAAATGAGTTGCAAATGAAGAATGATGTGCTTTTATAGGCTTCCTTTAAATTTTCATTTGCCCAAAACCCACTTTATAATGTTTTGAGTGTTGACACTTTTTGAATTTAATTGGCTCTGACTTTTGGTTTCTTTTCTTTGAAAAATTGGTTGAAATGATGATTTCTTCTGAAAATTTTTGCAGGGATAGCTTCTAAGGTGCTTTGGCAAAGGAGACCAAGGCTGCACTTTGACATTCAGAGAGTTTGAAAATTTGAGAATTTTTACAAAAAATGAGAAAATGACCTTTGTTTTTCAAAAACAGAGTTTTGAAAACAAGGTGGAAATTTAGCTGTACAATAGTGAGAATTGTTGAAATGATGCTTTATGAAGGACATCCCTCTGGCCTGCTGGTCCTTTATGACCTCTCAAGACAAAAATTGACTCAACCCTAGACCTAAGACCTCGAAATTTAAAACAAGACAAATGACCCTTTGAAGATTTTATTCACTCAAACAAACCTGAACCAGCAGTGCCAAATAGGAGGGGAATAAAAGACACAAGCTCCTCCAGCAGAGTTATGGCATGCCTAACGGAATGCAACATGATCACACTGATGGGACACCTAATTATGAAATGCAAAGAGCTTTGATCTCTGGTGGAGGGCTACTAGACCGACTTCTAACAGCTACCAACCGAGCTTTGTATTTCTCCACCTTTCCTTCTGCATTTGTCTTGTTCTTGAACACCCATTTGCTGCCAATGGGTTTCCTTCTATCTAGTAACTCCACCAAATCCCAAGCCTCATTTTTGTGCAAAGATGCCATTTCATCAACCATGGCCTCTTTCCAGAGTTTTCCATCCTCTGAATCTACTGCTTCCTCCACAGTTCTTGGATCATTATCAGTAATAGATAAAGCAAATCTTGAACAGAAAGCAGATGGACTATACCTTTCTGGTTGCCTTCTTTCTCGAACTGATCTTCTTAGCTAAAATCTCTTTGAAAATTTTTTAATAAGAATTTATTTATTTTATTGGAAAAGTTGAAAGAATGTCTAAAATTCCATTGGAAGTTAAAATGAACCATTGTGATGGTTGGCATTCCAAGGAAGCCTATTAAAAATAAATGTTATTATCTAGAAGGGAATTTGATTCAATAGATAGTAAGAAATGAGGAAGTGGAATAACAGAGGTAAGAGCTCAAGGAAGCAGTCTGCTTGATGGCAGGAGGAGAATAAGGCATTGGGCTTATCCTCATATGAATGAAGATCGTTATTGAGACGTGGCCATTTGCAAATTTCCTACCACTAAGTAACAATACACTAATTCATCTCACCCTTTTGTAATCAATTTCTTGCTTAGTGAAATTCCCCTTAAATTCCCCTTTTGTAATAAATTTCCTACTCAAGGAAGCCCATTAAAAATAAACGTTATTATCTAGAAGGGAATTTGATTCAATAGATAGTAAGAAATGAGGAAGTGGAATAACAGAGGTAAGAGCTCAAGGAAGTAGTCTTCTTGATGGTAGGAGGAGAATAAGACATTGGGCTTATCCTCAGATGAATGAAGATCATTATTGAGACATGGCCATTTGCGAATTTCCTACCACTAAGTAACAATACACTAATTCATCTCACCATTTTGTAACCAATTTCTTGCTTAGTAAAATTCCCCTTAAATTTCCCTTTTATAATAAATTTCCTGCTCAATTTCCTGTGACTTGAGTTCCAATGTACTAACAATATTGTCAATTTTTAAGCATTTATTCTAGGAACCTATCATGCTTTATCTTTGGGTTGTAAATATTAAACTTCCTTTGGGGACTTAGAGCTGGTTATCAAATTGATTAAGAAAATTTATTCTCCTAACAACAAACCCATCAAAAGGATACTCAACTTGCTCGGGAAAATATTATTGAATTCTTAGCCTTCAATGTAACAAGTTTTCGAAGAGAACTCAATTCTTGTGTTGAATAGTTAGTTGTATATGTAGCTAGCCCTTCTTGTCAAATGTTACTTGAAAGGATCGATTGTGTTCTACAATCTCTTTATAGGCCTCATCTCCCAAACAATGACGAGGATTGGAAAGTCTTCTCTAATGACGAAACCATTTGTACTTTTATCCAAAACCAACCTGTCAAGGAGAATGAGATTATATATTTAAAAGATAATAGGAACATGGTTGGACTGTCGACTTTAGAAAAGTATTTCTCACCAAGTGATGTTCCTAATTTGAAAAAAAAAACATGGAAAGGAATCTAAATGCAAAATTGGACAAATAATCCTGGTGAATATTACAACCCCTGATGATCCAAAGATATTACAAGTTCAGGCCCAATGCAACGAAGAAGAAAATGAAAAGATGATGAGTTTATTCAAAGAATTCTTTAATGGCTTTGCCTAGTCTTACAAAGACCTTTGAGGTTTTGATCCCAACATCATTCGGCATGTCATTCCCATCAAAAAAGATGCCAAACCAATTAGGAAAAGACAAAAACCAATTAACCCTGCTCTTAAATCCACTATTAGAAAGGAACTGGATAAATTACTTCATGCTCAAATCATTGTTCTAGTTAAATATTCAAAGTGGGTAACCAAATTGGTCCTTGTTAGGAAAAAGAATGGTGAAATATGCTTATGTGTACTAGATTATCGTTCTTTGAATAAGACAAGTGTTAGGTTGTGTTATATTCTTTCCACAACTAGCCCACGTAGTTAACCGGGGGGTTAGAGGGGGGGTGGAGCCTCCCTTCGTTGGGCTGATTATGTAGCCGGGGGGGAGGTCACAGGGGGTTTGAGGTGTACCCATAATACCACTTTATGGGGTCCGGGGCAGCGCCCCAGAAAATTTTGGTTTTGAACCCTATGTTAGGTTGGGCAGACCCACCTATGATTTTGTGCATGATTTTTTGCACATGTTTTTGGATGCGATGTTTTTCGGTCCATGGTATTGAATGCTTCGACATGTATAAATATGTATTATAACATTGAAAGGAACATAATGAAAAATCAAGCTGGTAGTCCCGATTTTGTGATCTAGGGGAAATCTCTGTGTATATGTGTTTTATGTGTTATGCTCTCACATTGTTTATTTTCTGTGTTTTAGAATTCATATGCAGGTAATTTCTGTACAGGGTTAAAACCTACAACAAGTGTAAAATATAATTTTCCTTTGCTTAACATGGATAAGATTTTGCAGCAAGTGGCACGTTCTCAAATGATGTCCCTTTTAAAAAGTTTTTCTAGTTATAACGAGACAAATATAAAACTACTTTTACTACTCATTGGGTCACCTTTTCTTATGAATGCATTCATTTTGGCTTAATCAATGCAAGTGCCACTTTCCAAAGAGATATGTAGCTAGCCTTCAATGACCTTTTGGGGAAGATCATCCAAATCTATCTCGACGATATGACGGTATACTCAAAGTGTCACAAAGAACATTTTTAAAAACATTTTTAAAATATAAGAACATGTTTCATTAGGTGTAGAATATTTTGTATATCCCTTAATTTAAAGAAGTTTGTTTTTAGAGTCACTATTGGTAAGATTCTTGGACACATTGTGTCCAAGAGCAAAATTAGTACTGACCCAAAAAGAGTTGAAGAAATCAAGAACCTTCCTCCCCCTGATTCAAAAAAAAGAAATCTGATATTTCATGGGATAGTAAATTTCCTTCTATCAACAATTTTGTTAAAATAACTAAACTGATTAATAATTTATTAAAGCAACATCGTGCATTTAAGTGGGATAACTCCACACAAAGAGTTTTATTATCCATAAAAGAAGTGATTACCCATGTTCCAATCCTGGAAAAAACTAGATTTCTCTAAAGAATTCCCTATCTACATCAATGTCGCCGAGGAGGCCATTTCTGGCATCCTTATGCAGAAAAATGATCAAGGTATAGAACAATTGATTGATTTTATAAGTCAAAGTCTTTCTAACAATGAATTCAAATAGTGCTTCATTTAAAAGCATTTATTTTCTCTTGTTAAATCAATTGAGAAATTTCGACACTATATTTTAGGCAAGCATACAGAGGTAAGAGTCCCATTACCTATTGTTAAATTTATTCTTTCTCAAACTTATATTTTAGGAAAACCCACTCATTGGCTTACTAAAATTCAAGAACATGACTTGTCAATCAATGCTACCAAAATGATAAAGGGACGTGATTTGGCACTTCACTTGGCTCAATACCCTAAACCTTGTGAGCCAAAAAACGATGATGAATCCTTATATGCTCTATTTTTTTATCAATAAACAACAAAACAATGTCATGAATAACCCATGGTATAAGGATATAATCTATTATTATAAAAAAAACAAAAATGTCTTGATTATCTTGATAGAACTAAATGAAGATTATTTCACTTGAAATCTTCCAAATATTTAATCTTGAACAACATGCTTTTCAAAGATCCTTCAATGTTTTATTGCTACATGTGTCAATGATAAATTTGTTGATGGATTTTTATCTCTATCTCATGGTTCCATATGTGGAGGAATGCACATAGGTGACAATTTTGGGGCCAAATCCATAGCTCGTAAAATTTGGAGATATGGTTATTATTGGCCTACAATCTTTTCAAATTCATATAAATACGTGTAGAGTTGCAAAGAATGTTAGAAAGTTGTTGGAAAAGAAAAATTCCATTCCATGCCTTTACAGCAAATTATAGTTGACTTCAGGTTTTCAAAATGGCATATGGATTTCATTGGGCCAACCAATCCTCCCTCGTCTACAGGGCACATCTTATACTCATTGCCGCTGATTATTTCACAAAGTGGGTAGATGTTGTTCCATTAAAGAATGCTCGAGATGATAAATTTATTGAATTTCTTGAAAATAATGTGTTGTCTCACTTTCGTATCCCTCTTGATATGATCATAGCTAATGGTCCAACATTTATTTCTGCAAATTTCACTGAATTTTGTAACACCCTCCTCCCACATCTACCCAAGCAACCGACCAGTCGGGGGAAACATGTGACAAGAGGCTACAATGATTGGATTTGACCTCCTATGTGACCTTAAGGAAGTGGAATCAACAAAACAAAACCTTACATACTTCCTTCAGGTGCTTAAGGACCCCCAAGAACTAATCCACCACTCCAGGTGCCCAACCCCTAAGTTAACCTAGAATTTCAATGAATTAGACCCAGAGTCGCTCCCATGACAAGGCATGCATGTGACTGTAAACCTATAGTCACTCTCACAGTGCTTGCAAGGGAGAGATTGCAATCTCTCTCAGCCAATTCTATGCCAGAGACTGCGAGATTTAAGCCACTTTTTCGAGGCTAGCCTCCAAACCAATGCCTAGAACTTGATGAGACTCTCCAAGATATTAAATGACACCAAGGAAAAGCCTCTAACACAAAACATGAGCAAGGGCTTGACCTAACCAAGCCTAACCATGATAGACATTTTTTCAAACACTTAGTAAATATGCAACCTACAGGTGTAAATAATAGATCTGAGCATAGGGATCTCATACTTATCTGAGATTCACTATGAAGGATTGTCTCCTTATCACATTAGTTTCCATTTCATCCATTAGGTCATAGATACATTGATCTTTCAATAACAAGTAATAACATAATGAGAGTCATACATAACTGTTGTCATAAAATACATACATAACCAGCATAGTAGGGACAGAAATACCAATGAAATCACAGCCATAGAAACCACATATAATCCATCATAATGCTCATAGAGATACAAAGAGAAATAACATTTCATTACTAATGAAAAATATGAACCCAGGATGGGACTTCCACGTTCCACCCGACCGTAGAATGGCTTAGTGAAATATGTCTTCAACCATTCACCCTCATGCCAAATTCCAAGCATGAATGTGGGATCTCTTAGAACACATCTATCAAAAATCATCTAAGGCTTCCATAGGAAATCCACCTCAACCCATCAAACAATGATTCCACCTCATGGTCGAACATCATAAAACCAACATCAGATCAGTCTCTATCCCAGCCTTCCAAGGCTCCAGAGTGTTTGTTCCAACTCGACTCCCAAGACTAGTAACTCAGCCCACATGTTACATCTAGCTCTAGAGAATTTGTCCAACCAAGGCTCAAGAGCATTTGTCCAACCAAGGCTCCAGGACTAGTAACTCAACCCACATCTTTTACTGAGCTCCAAAGTGTTTTTCCAACCACGACTCCAGGACTAGTAACTCAACCCACCAAGGGCTCCAGAGTGTTTGTCCAACCAAGGCTCCAGGACTAATAACTCAAACCAAGTTATTCCAAGGCTCCAGATCATTTGTTAAACTAAGGCTCCAAGTCTAATAACTCAGCCAAAGTTGTTACAGGGCTCCAAAGCGTTTTTCCAACCAAGGCTTCCAAAAACTCATTTATCAACCCAAGCTAAGGAAACATGAGAACCAATAAAAAACAAACAATGCAACTAAACCCACAATCACCATGGTTATCTAGGAAATGGAAAGGTTAGGCAAATCCATTGTCAATTAAGGTAATCCTCCATTACAGTGACAGATCATGACCAACAAACCACATGCATGTTTCATGCATGCCAAAACTAGTGAGGAAAACATACACGCGACTCAATACCTGCAATAAAAACCCATTGTAGTTGTCGATACTGATGCCCTCTTGCTCTTTCCTACTCTTCCTTTGCCTTCTTACTCCAAAACTCCAAGTATGCCACACCCTCCAAGAGTGCTCCAAGAAAACTCTAAGTATCCAAGAGTATGAGAGAGAGAGAGAATAATGAAAGAGCTCCAAAACGGAATTGACCAAGTCTTCACTGACCAAGCTTGCCCACTGATCCTTAGAAGCCTTTTTATTAATGAGACCTCTATTTTCTTCATTTTCCATTATTTTCCTTCATTTTCCTCCTCACGTGCAATCAGTGACCTTTCACCTTCCTTTTCTCCTAATTTCCATTATTTTCATAAATAAAATGCCAATTAATGCCTCATGCCTTTCCAAAGCCTTATCCATTGCCTTTGCCAATTTCTTTAGCCATAAACAACCAAATGAACACTCACTAGGATGTTTTTCCCCACCATTCAACTTGGAATACGTGTCCGATCATCCATGGTATTTATATATTTTTACATGGAATTTTTACCAGGGTTGTTACAAAACCCTCCTCCTTGGGGGGAACACCATCCTCAATGTTCAATGACACCTATAACCAACAAGCCTGTTGAAAACAAAACATACTGCCCATGGAGCTTTATAACACAGCTCGTTGCAGTATTTACAATGACCATCTGTTAAAACATGACAAACATGTCGTTTACTGGAGCTTTATAACATATCTCATTATGGTATTTACAATAACCATATATACACATACACATTTGCTTCAACCAGAAAATAACCATACTGTCTATGAAGCTTTATAAATCTAGCTCGATACAATATTTAGAATAATATACGCATATACACATTTGCTCAACCAGTAAATAAAATATTTGATGCTTGCATCCACAATAAAGGAATCCAGAGGCTCACACCTATAACCTCAAGTAATACCAAGATTCACCTCCTTCCCAGGAAGTCTAGAATCCACTATAAAGTCATATCTGCATCCAATGTCCAGCGCTATAATCCTGCACCACTTATCCTCTCAGTGAACAGTTACCAACTCATTGTTCCAAGGTGCACTCCCAATATACATCTGATTCCATCAGGGAATGTTAATTACCAAAACAAATCCATCTGTGACCTCCCCTTCTCTGCTACGCAGTCCCTCGGAAAGTCCGATCACCCCTTCCGTGCAATCACTCACCTCCCAAGTTCCGCTGGCACCCCCATCTCGAGCAGTCCATCCCTTGGAAAGGATTATTCGCATGAGAAGATACAACAACCAAGGCATATCCTTGCCTTAAACCCATCATACTGGTCATAAAATTCTCATGGAAATCAATGGACACGTTTGGGTACCAGTGTCCCATAATGGCCCCATTCCTAAAGTGTTTTACAACATATTGTTGCCTGTTTCAATTCCTTTGCTGTTGTTGCTAATTCTTACAGTTGATTTCAACCACCCAATTATGCATGTTCATGCTTTCCTATACCAAGCGCATAACTTCCATTAGATTCAAAATAAAATTGAAATAAACTCAAATAATACCTCATTGGTATCTCGTCAATAAGGTAAACTTGCAATCCTATTTACTTCCTATCACAACGAGTCAAACTAGCATCTTTGACCAAATCAACATGTATAAAAATATCTCATCAGGTTAGCTCAAAACATAACCATCATAGATCAAAATCATAAGTCACATGTAACCGTCATAAACCAGAATCATAATTCACACGTAATCATCATATACCAGAGTCATAAATCACGTGCATAATAAAACTGAAATAATATACTAGTACTTATCCTTCATCGATCCTTAATTTTGTCTTTGTTATTTTGTACACACACTAGACTAGTTGCCACACCCAGCAAACACCCAGTGTCTTCTCCTTCACCAGGTGCACATGCGCATAGTGTGCATCACACACATGTCACCACACACACCATACAACACCATGCAATGCATGCACCTATACCTCACATACAACACATACACCTACACCCAGATTACGTACGTATACCTGCACAATGTACATCAGAAGTCATTCATCTGCACACAATTGGCGATACCACAAAATGCATACACATACACCCAGTATACAATACAAAAAAATACATACGTTTACATCTAGTGCACAGCAAAATACATGCACCTACATCTAATGTTTAACATAACACAAATACATGTCTAGAGTGCAACACAATGAATGCATATGCCATGATACCATGACTACACAATGCACATACATAGTACAGTATGCCCGGAACATAGCATGTACGACATTCACTCAATCCCACACATACACCAGACCACATGTACCAAGCACCACCTGCACAACATGTGCACAAAATCACATGTACACAACACCACTTTCACAACATGTACACAACCCCATATGTACACTGCACCATTGTACAACATGTACACAATACCGCATGTACACAGTACCACACGCACAACATGTATTCGACACCACATGTACATAGCACCACGTGCACACAATGCCACTTGTACAACATGTACACAACACCACATGCACACAACACCACTTGTACAATCATGCACACCACACCATATGTACATAGAACCACATGTACAACATGAACGCAACACCACTTGTATATAGCATTGCATTCCAACATGTACGTAGCATTTGTACACAACACTGCATATCCAACATGTGCACAACACCTCATATCCATCATGCACACAGTACAAAATGTACACAATACTGCATATCCAACATGTACATAGCACCATCTATACCCAGCACTGAATTTGCAACATTCACACAACACTATCTGTACTACACCATGTACATAACATTACATAATCAACATGTACACATAATAAATATACACCACATCACATACACACAACATCACAGGTGAAACAAGTACAACATATACGACATATGCACAACAGCCGTACCACACATCCAAAAACACAATGACTCTTTACCAAGCAACCTTGCTTCTAGTGTCTTATCCATGCTTGTCCCAGCATGTCGTAAACCACACTACTTTCGCTTCGTTGATGTATCCTTTGGTATAACTTGTCCAAAACATAGACATAATATAATCACATAATATCAATTCATAACCACAGGATATTGACCTCATATATTTTTCAGGACTACTCTTCCCACTTGATTCCTCATGAACTAGGAACTTCTTCATGCCATTCGCCTGCATAAGCAATCATTCCACCACAAGAAAGATTCTCGATGATTTGTTGGACAATGACATAGATACATGGATACATACATACATATTTGTAAACGTTCGCATAAAATAATTATCATCCTATCAGACAATGACATACATACATATGTGTACACATAAATGTTAGCATTAATAATCATGATCCATGATGACCCTGTCAAATCACAACGTACATACATACATATATGCATATAATCATTAGCACAAAGCAATCATGATTACAACATAAATACTAGATATCAAGGCCAAGGTTAAGAGAACTTCCTTTATTCATACACAACATTGAGAACAATTATTCCCAACATAGCCAAGGCAACTAACACCTCAGATCCATTTACTTTACCTTTTCTAGTTACCATTCTCATGATTGTACTGCTACCATCCATTTACCATAATGGACCTAGCCAGTCCAACTGACTGTCATAGTCTTACCTTCTGCTACGCTTACTCATGCAATGAGCTTCATCTGTATCTTACATTACCTATTGGGTACCACACATCTCTCCCTGAGCCCCATCAAATTTTCCTCTTTCCCAACTAATTCCCTAGACTCAAAACATAAAAGGCAAGAATGAAAACAACAACAAGAAGAAAACCATGACAACCAATAACAACATGACTCCGCAAACAAAGTGGTATGGCCATACTCTAGACATAAATAAAGCTACAAATCAAGTGCAAGCAAATAAAAAAACACCAAAGGAACAAGACTAATAACAAACACCATGACTCAATCCCCATGGTTCCTAGTGAAACTCAACCAGAGCCTTCTTCAAGATTTCATGGAAACCTCTCTTTGCCATGCAAACCCATGCAACGTATTTCCATAAACACATAATTGTTAGTGTATAAATAAACATAACAATACATCAATTAAGACTGCTATGGGTTTCACTCCTTTTTAACTAGTATATGGTTTGGAATGAATCTTCCCTGTGGAATGTGAAATTCCTTCACTTAAATTAGTTTTAGAACTTCTTCCAGACACTTCTAGTCTTAAAGAACACCTCATTCATTTGTAACATCTTGACGAGCAATGTTTATATGTTGCCACAATTAATGAAGCTCATAAAAAGAGAGTGAAATTCCAATATGATAAGGTTGTGCTTCCTAGGGTTTTCTCTGAAGGTGACCTTTTCTTAGTCTATGACCAAGACAAAGACGCCTTGGGGGTAGGTAAGTTTAAGCCCATTTGTTAGGGTACTTTTATCATTAAAAAGGTATTAAAAAAAGGAACTTAGGAATTGGTTGATTTTCACAGAAACGAGTTGTCGAAGCCTAGAAATGGGCTCTATCTTAAAAATTATTATGCCTAGGTTTCTGCCTAGCATTTGCTTGGTTGTATTTATTGTATATATTTGTGCATATATGTCTATAGGTCTCATAGTGATATCGATATTTTTGATCTGATTTGGTAGGTATCGATGGATGATTTGGTATATCTAGGGTTTGTCGATGGTTCTAGTCGACATTCTAGGGATTTGGCTTCTGTGGCATGTGTGATTTACTATCCATCTGATAAATTGTTGGTTTCAAGAGGCATATGTATTGGCCCTGCTTCAAATAATGTTGTCGAATATACTATTGTGTCTAACCTACTATCTGAAGCAATATATCTTGGTATTGATTCGTTAGTAGTATACATGGATTCACAACTAGTGGTTTCTCATTTAAACAACATCTATCACGTGAGAGATCCTTCTTTATATCTCCAATTTCTGAGAGTGTGTTTATTACAAAGATCATTTAATTTTATCACATTTATTCATATTCCACGATCATAAAACTCATTTGCCGATTCCATAGCTAATCAATCATTTGATTGGCATATTAATCATTCATCACATTGAAAATAAAAAATAATCAAACATCATCTGTATATATGATCATCACATCATGAAACCATTTGTATATAGATAGAATATTGTGTTCAGAATGTTATACAAAATTGGGACAAAATATTCTACAAATTTAGGGCTTAAGCCCAATCATGCCTATCAAAATCTGGACATCTCTAATCTATATCTATGGGTCCAGCCCCAGATGTGCATATTGGAAGAAGACGATGGCATTAGCCACTCGTCGAAAGAGTCGCACCCAATCTCGTGGTACTCCTACCACGTGCCTCTGCGTAGCCTCTGGTAGATCCTCTATCACTGTCATAGTTACTTGGTGAGTCAACCTCTCCAAGTTCCTCCGTACGATATGGAGGAGTCTCTCAGTCTCAGCTGCTACACTCTCTGCATCTCTTCCACGATGCTTAAGGTTGGGTAGACCCTCAGGTCTTACTGGTCCCACATCTATATCATGATCAAATAATTTTTTAAGAGTCTTTGTCTCATCAAAAATATCAATTCATGATTTTTGAAATACAAAAAAATCAAATAACTTTAAAAACTTTAAAATATTTTTACCTATGGCACCCCATGTAGCATTTGGTGGAAGCACTAGATCTGGATCCCCTCTGGAGTCCATACCTGCATAGGGGTAGTCCTCGATCGTAATGACTTGTTGCTCCCACCAAAGGAAAAACTCATCATCAAAATTTATTCTAGGGACCTCACCACCCCCTAGTCTCTTCATCAAATTAGCCCATTTACCTATACGTAGATCCCTCAAGTTGCTGATGGTAGAGAGCAATTTGCATCGAACCCCTGGTATGCTCTTAAAGAATAAAGTGCAAAGGATGTTACCATACCCAAATTGTTTGGTATTACTCTTTTTGATATAATTGAGTTTCTTTTTTAGATTGATCAGGAGGGTTGTACACCAATCAAAGACTATGATGAGGCAATCAACTGCTAAGCTCATTGTAACAAGTGATGCTTAGTGAAATGAAGATAAACCTACTACCTTCACAATAGTAAAAAGGAGAATTATGAGGGGTAGAATCTCCACATTCTTTATTAGGATCTGTGTCCCTACCTTCTCATTATTCCTGGGGCAATATATGTGAATATAATCATCTACGCTGAGGCTGCCTTGGGCCTTCCCTTACAAGTTAACGAGATCCCCTCTTAGGGAAAGTCTAGTGATGAAGTATATATCTTCTACTTCAATTCTCAAGGGCATTTAATCAATGATAAAATCATCCTCTTCTGGATCTTAGTAATTCACAAGCATCTCCAACAACCTTGTGTTGGTTTTCATATCAGGCATTTTGAAAATTTTCAATAATCCGCACCCTCTCAATGCATCCAATGACAGTGGGTCACTTGTTACTTCATTTTCTACTGCACTATGCTCTCTTTCTTTCCATGTGATAGTCATCCTGCAATTCAAACATTTTCACCCACTAAAATGCATAATTTTAATTTTTTCATTGCACACACACGGGTTCACTTCATACACATTCGAGTATAGGGATTACTCATACGTGACTTTGATATTCCCAACCCGCCTACGCGCGGAGAAAAAAATCTAAAAACAAGATCTTTATGGTAAAAATCTTGAAAAAATGTTTGAAATGTACATAAGTTCATTAAAAGATCGAATTTGAGGAATACCTGGATGTTTGGTAACTATTCGGGCCGAGAAATAGGGTGGATTGTGGTTGTTGGTCTTTACTCCATAGCTCCTTCTCTCAATTGTTCAAAACGCAAATGAGGTGTGTTGGGCCAAAAGGTCTATTTATAACTTGTAATTTGAAAAACTTTTAAAAACCCATATTAGCAAAGTTTATCTTTGATTTTTTAATAATTTTATAAACTTTGTGACCTTTTGGCTTTAAGTGTTGGGATAGGTTGTCTTTCAAGTTAAATTGAAAACTTTGAGATTTTTTCCACAACTTCGATTCCATCACCACTAACCCATCATGGCAGGTATCATTTTTCATCACTGACATATAGGTTAGGAAAGATCACTTTTCCATTTCATTTTGCATTCTAGCCTCCATACTGTGATATGTTGCCTTAGGGTTGACCCTATTGTGTTATGATTCTTAAAACCATTTTCACTCGCTGACTTATAAAATCATGACTTGATGGTAGAGGCTTCCTTTACATGGGCTTCCTAGTTAGATCCTTGCAGACATATGTTGCCCATGCTGCAAGGATTGAGTAGGCTTGGGAGTCCTCTTTAGTCCCGCCATGACTTTTTGCAATGAAGCTTCATTCTCCTTCTTCTTCGTTGTCTTTCTGGCTTTATACCCTAGAGGCTCCCACATGTTGAGTTGTATTATTGCATTGCATGTTGACTATTTGTACCTTTTGGCCTTAATCTTGCTTCACTTGGACTCGTGTATAAGCCACTTTTTGACCATGTCTTTTTACAAAATCAACCTTGCAATCATTTAGCCTCTGCAACTTGACACCTTTTACCCGTCGAAAGAACATTCCTTTTAGTGTCATTGACTAGTTTCATCACCTTGCATTGAGCATAGGAATGTTCCCCTCCCATGAACTATCACATCTGTATTTGGGCACTCATTCTTTCCACCGTAACATAGGCATTCTTTTATTCTTTTTCAGGATTTTCAAATATGAAAAAGACAAAAAAATAATATATTCCAAAAAAAGAGCAGGAACGAGAATTTACTTCCATATTTGATGGCAACAAGAGTCATTTGTGTCTCCCTTGAACAAAGCACTCAAAACAAGTCTTTCCTCCATCAGGATGGGCTTTAGTTTGACTTAGGAGAGCCATAACCTTTTTATTGAGTCAGTACTCCTCCAGTTGGTTATCTCTCCCAATCATATGGAGATTTTGTTTATGCCTCCTGCATGAAAAACTTATACAAAGTTATCATATGCTGCCATATAGTCACAGTTGAGTCATGATCCTTTTCAAGGGAAGTAAACCTGAGTCGGCCTTTATGTATTCTCTCTTGACTCATATTCAGTTGGCCATACCCGATCTGTCAGAGTTATGTTCAGTATCACTTCAGCTATTTGGTCCTTTGCTCATGTTGGTTTGGGAAGGTCTCCATTGACTTCTTGTTGGTGGGTCTGCCCTTATCAACTTCGACACATTACTTTGAGAGTGGGCCTAGAGCCGCACCCTAGCCCTATTTCCATCATTGATAGGTGACCTTGTGCTCAGCACCAATCAGTATTATGGGTCTTTGACTGAGTGGTTTCCCTTGTGTTCGACATTAGATTACATTATCACATATTTGGATTCATGTAGTGCCTTGGTTTCCATTTGACTCTATTGGTGGATTCCTCGCCTCTATGTAAACTTTCATTATTGGTTGGTTCAAAGGGTTTCTGTCATGCGCTAGCCACATCTTGTGTACGTCGGAAACATGCTTTTGTTTGGTTACTCCATATTTCTTCGTCTGATTCCTTCCACATTAATGGCCTGCAGGTTACACTCGCATTGGATTGATGTAGGATTCCTTAATGCCTTCCTTCCAGAAGATATTTTTCCATCGACTCTGACTTATTGCTCTGGGAATAAGATCTAGAGTTCTTTTTTCAGTAGCTTAGGGTTTGTAGTCATTAGTGGCAGAATCCTTCGCTATCGATAGTGAAAATACATCAATGTCTCCTGATTGATAGATTCTCTCAAGTGTTCGAATTCAACTCTTGTATTCGTACTTGTTAGATTTTACTGGGGTACATTGAATCTCATCATCATTATCGGTGATTTGTCTCTTGTTTGTTAATGGTATACATCAATGACCAGTAATCAAATGATTTCTCACATGGTTGACTTTAGCTCATTTATTCCCATAGTGTATAAATATACCATGGTGGTTGGTGAATACCTTGGGTTGCATCATCATTTCATGGTTCATATGTTAGTCCCTCCAGTTTACTGCCAGTGACACCATCCACCTTATATGTTGCAGTTCATCACAACGGTATCCTATATGTTGGCACTCGAGTTGCATGCAGTACCATTATTCCACTTTTTGACTTGGTACTTTTAAGGATCAGTTATGTGACTTCAATGATCATATATCTACTTCAACATCATTGATCAGTTCTTCTATATGTGATATTGTGACATGGCCTTGATATGTACTTTTGCAGCTATAATCAGATGATCCGCTATGTATTTCTCAGTTTCCTTTGTACTTGTATACATATTGGATCCGCTCTACACTTGATATGCAGACATGCTTTACTATCTCTGAGCATGGGTATGCCCACCTCAGGCACGAACTTTCTTTCTGATATCTTCCACTGGTTTGGTAGGCTGGAATCTGGTGACCTCCTCCAAAGTCCTCGCATGATTATTTCTATACACTTAATACATTTCGGCCATCATGTACCCCTTCTGACCTCATATACTAGGTGGCATATGTTATAGCATCATTTACCACCTTTCTATACTTGATTCTCCGAGTCATGGCCTTGGTCAGCCCTTTCCCTTAAGACTTGGTCCAAATATTAAAAAATGTTATTTTAAATTCCATACGCGACTCTTTCCTACAAAAATTGCATGCAAACGTAGGTTCAGTTATACCCAACCCATGGATATGATTTAAAATATGAAAAAAAATATATAAATCCTTATCTTTTTTGCAAGGTTTACGAGTTACACCGGAAGCCTACCTACAGGAGCCTATGGCCTAAATGTTTCCCAACTGGAAAAACTGTTTTGAGGTCATATAAATACATCTCATGGGGAAGGCCTAAGGGGAGAAAAGGATAGGATATTGATATTATATCCAACTTGTACCTGATCAAGTCAAATTTATCCTTGTGCCTCCTATACTCCAAGTTATAGGAAACCCTTGTTTCCTCATTGTGATTTCCATCTCCTTTATATTGCATCCATGTGTATGCATTTGAAAGAGGATTGTTGAGGCTTGGGTTGGACGGATCTGGAGGAAGGTTTTGCTTGGAGCTGTGGACAAATCAAGTTGTATTCTTCCACATTTTTTTGCAATCATCAATAAAGAAGTCATATCTTGTTCCCGATCTTAAGATCTTAATGCTTTAGTTCATTTTTTAATCTAACTAATGTATGATTTCATGTTTTATACTTATATGTTTATATGATCTAACATTTATATCATGAACATGCTTTCAACTATTGTTGGTATATGTGCTTTTCTTGAATGAGTTACAGGTTTTGAAGCATTGGATAAAGCAGAGGGTTTGGACCCTACGGGAATGACCTCAAACGTAGGACCTTTTAGGTAATACTTCTTGTTCCTACTTCAGTAGTTTAAGTATTAAGCTTGCTTGTTTGTTTGCTTCTTGTTGATGTATGCCCTCTTCTCTGTTGGGGTGTTGAACCCATACCCTAGGGTGTATTATTCCTGTAACACTTATTCCTAGGATGGATAATCCAAAAACAATGAAAGTTTCCACCCTACCTTATTATGTAATAGTATCTACAAAATTATTTCAAAAACCATCTCTTGTAGATTGAAATAAATTCTCTCAAAACAAGTCCTAGTCAAGCAAATTGGTTTCCTCTAAGGACATCAAATACAAGATTTTATTAACATTACTAAATAAGGCCTCCACTTCGTGAAAACACAAATTTTGATGATCATGAATTCCATATTAGATATGTCCAAAGATTTCAATAGAGATAGCTATATTGTATTTGCCTTAGACTCATTCATTTGGGATTTACCTTACACTCTAGTGCATGGATAAATGCTTTGTATCAACTTTGTGACTTTTCTAGTTTTAATTAATAGGGAAACTTCACCATTTTTCAAATATTAAAGAGGAATTTGGCAAGGGTATCCCCTCTCTCCCCTCATATTCCTCGTAGCTAAATGGTTACCTCAAGCATTCAATGATGCACTAGAAAATAGCTATTTCAAAGATATCTTAATCAACAGCTCTTATTGTGCTTCCCATTTATTTTTTATCCATGACATCTTTATTTTTTCTGATGGTTCAAAAAGAATGGTGGATAAATTAAAAGAAAATATATATTTATCCTGCATAGCGTCAAGTATGCTAATCAATTCATGTAAGTCTATGGTGACTCTTTTGGGTCTCCTTGAGCCTAACATGCTTTATATTACCCATATTTTTCCATTTTTGAAACCTACCTTTGACACCAGGTTTCCACCTCAAGGAAAATTTATATATCTAAGGAGATTGAGAGTGGCTCATAACCAAGATTGACAAAAAAAATTAAACACCTAATGTAGCATATCCACAAGGTCTCCACTTTGTCAACCTATGTCATAGCACCTATATTCATGGGATATAAAGGAATACCTCTAATCTCACTAGATATTGATAAAAACCTCCCAAAATATTTTGTTGAACCCCTCTCCCAATACATATTTTAATAAAAATAACCATATTTTTAATGGTTGTCTCATATTTTTACTAAATATTTATTTTTACACCCCCAAATACCTTTAAAATACCCCTATCGTGCATCCCCTACCACAATAACTACAATATAATGATTCTGTTTTTCATAATTTTTAAAAACCCCATTATGAAAAAACATCGTAAGATATTGGTCAAAAAGGTGAAGTCCTTATGAATAGATCACTTTCACATGATGAATAGCTTGTTCAGGTCAAAACCATCCTTGAGGCCATTCCAAACTACTAGATGTCTCTTGATTAAATATCAAAAGGCATCCTTAACCAAATTCAACAAGTTTGCTACCCATTTCATTTGGTTAAGGGACCAAGAGAAGAAGGGTATGGAACTAATCTCTTGGAAAAACTATCGATCTTTCAAAGTTGAGGGGGATAGGGACTAAAATAAGTATTTCTCTTCTCCAAAGACTGGTAGCTAAGAATGTTTGAAGGATGATACAAGGACAAGGTATATGGGTTCAGATATTAAAAGGTAAGTATCTTAACACTGCCTCTCCATTGAGAATTGGATTCAATGGCCAAATAATAAGGCCCATAATTCTTTTAACATTTGGAAAGCCATAATTACAACTTTTCACTTAGTTAGGAATTGATCAATTTGGGAGGTTGAAAGGGAGATAAGGTTTGGGATCACTATGATCCATGGGTTGGAAGTAAAGTTCCACACAAAATTATGATTCCCCTCATTCAAGATCTCAAATCAAATGGTTTATATACCCTTCATCACATTGCTAGGGGTGAAGTGGTAAATTCTAAATATAAATAACGACCATCTTAGAGAGAAATAAGCATTAATGAGGACTGTTCTGGGACATAGAAATACTACACACACTATCTTCAAAATGCAATGTCTTCAAATAATGAGGAGGATGAACTCGTCTAACCTATGATTCCCTCAGATGGATATGAACCTAGATTTGGATATAAGATACTAGTCTTGGAAGGAAACAATCAGCAACCACTCTGGTGGTGAAAATCCATTTGGAAATACAAATGCCTCAAAAAAGAAAATATATTTATGTGGAATTTCTAAATAATGGAGCCCTAACCAAGGATCTTTTACAAAAACAAAGCTATAAGGACGCTAGTAAATGCGACCTTTGTGAAGTAGATTTGGAAACAAATAACCACCTCATCCTTTACTTTCCTTCCTCAAAGAACGTATGGAAAGAAATTAAAGACCTCACTGGTTTTAAATTCCAATGGAAATGAGACATAATTGAAGTATCTTTAAGGAATTGGAATGCAAAAAGGGCACAAAATCCTATAACGTTGTCCCCCTAACATTGGCTTAGGGGATTCAACTAGAAAGAAATGCAAAAAAATTGAGGGCAAAGACACCTTGCCTTTCAAAAGAATTTCCAAATTCTTAATATTTTAAGCACCTTTCCTCAATTCTCCTCCATTCCACGCCATTGTTGGGAATCAAAACTTAATATAAACATAGAAATTCCTTGGGCCTTCTTTTATGAAGCCTCTCCAAGGCGCTCCACTAAAGGGAGGGATAGGGAGAATTCATTTTCCTCCCATAATCATTTTATTGGTTTCAAAGATGACATTAATCCATCTAAAATGCCTAACAGTGAACTCAAAATCCTTAAATTGGTTCTAATCCTTGTTCTTGAAAAGGGGATCATACAATTCCAAGGTCTTTGTGACTCCCTCTCAGTGATCAATTAGATGAAAGGAGAAGTTGTGCTAAGAAATTTCAAGCTTCGACCATTATTTTACAACATTGAGAATTTAGAAACTACCTTTGCGCACATTACTTTTGCTCATTATATAGGAAAAAAACTTTGAAGTTGATAGATTGTCCAAAAAAGGCTTGAAGGAACTTGGGAGATCGATAAGTCCCATCAAGAAATAGTACTTCATATTTTCGTGATATTTTCATGAGTCATAGTTTAAACGCAAAGGTAAAAGTAAAAATATCTTATATGCATTTAGAGAAGATACATTGCACTCCTCATTTTGGACTAAATAGAGTTGACATATAGTTATATGTTTATACATTGTAAATAGATGTTTCTAAGAGATTCTAAATGTCCCAGGATCTTTTATACGTTTTTAAA
Source organism: Pinus taeda (assembly GCA_000404065.3). Taxonomy (NCBI): domain Eukaryota; kingdom Viridiplantae; phylum Streptophyta; class Pinopsida; order Pinales; family Pinaceae; genus Pinus; species Pinus taeda. The sequence continues at coordinate 34,542 of APFE030423261.1, read as the reverse complement.
AATAAATATATTAATATTTTTATATATCGTCTAATAAAAATAGTTTGAAATATCATCATGATATTCTATTCATTTAAGTGGGTCAGCTCCAGCGAAATTACTATATTTAAAAAAACAACAATAATTAATAAATAAATTATCATTAATTATTTATTTTAATATAAATTAACATATAAGATATCTATATACAATAATAATATGTATGTTAAATATTGCAATTATAAAATAAATAAATAATATATATATGATATTACGTTAAAATAATATATATAACTCTAAATATTAAATCAAATATTATACTTATATATTAAAGAAATATTAGAGAAATTTAAAATAAATGAAGAATCACTTCAATTATTTGAGTTTATTATTTATATGTATGTAAAAAAAATTATATGATGAAGTTGTGAAATATGTAAGTTGATTATTATCAAAATTGTTGTTGATTTAGAAGGATTTTCACCCTACACATTCTTTTAAAGGCTATATGTACTTTGATGTTTGAAAATATATTTACCAAATAAAATTAATTTTTAAATAAATACTTTAAAATAAATATTATTTTAATAAAATAACATTGTTATGAATTAATTAAAAAAAATTAATATAAGAAAATAAATAATAATAAATATTAAATATTTAATTATAAAAAATATATATGTATGTTAATTTAAGTGTTAAGCTAATTAGTATTCATAATTAATATTATTATTATAATTAAAGCATCCATAGTATTTATTCTTAATTTTTAATGATTTATTTTATTTTTTATTTTTATATTCATTTTGAGTTTCCCACTGTCTTGGGTCTATATAGTGTATATCAATTTCTATAGATCAGAATATTCATCATAGTTTTGATGATGAACTACATTTAAATGTGAAATGTGATTTACTGAAAGAACTATCTTGAAAAAACACTGAATTATAAGAATTTATATTCTCAAATAATAAATCATTTTTTAAATGACTAAATTGTTCTTTCATTTAATATTAAAATTGATATAAAAACTTGATATTTAATAGGAATTTATGAATGCCCATTGGTCAATTCCTTCCTGTGAATCTGCCTTAATATTCCCATATTTAATAT
>APFE030423261.1:0-14688 GCA_000404065.3 Pinus taeda | reverse complement strand
CAAGTTTGACTAAATCTCTTAAGAATAATTAAATAAATCATTATTTGTTTATTAATCCTTAACCAATTTCTTGATATTATAAATAAATCATTTATTTATTTATTATTTCTAAATAAAAGTTTAAATGTTTTTTCCCTCCTAACCAAATATAATAAAATATTCCAAGTGGTTATTTCAAGAATGAGGTTAATAATATTTTATTATTGTTCATTATTCGAGGATAACTCAATATTTTATTATAAATGAAAGAGTTTTCCATTATTATAAATGAAAGAGTTTTCCATTCATTATTCACTTTTGAGTATTTTCATGGTTGCACTCACTGTTGTAACTAAGTTTTCCATTCATTATTCACTTTTGAGTATTTTCATGGTTGCACTCACTGTTGTAACTAATTATTATCACTCTCGCACACCATTTTTCTTCCATTTGAGTTCCTATTGAGCTCAAACATTTTATTTTTTGGGTTTACACATTATAGAGGAGAGAGACTCTACACAAGCAGAAGACATTTGAGGATAGCCAAGAACCCATCCCATAGAAGGGGACTGGTAATATTTATTTGTTCCCTTCACAGGTGTTATAATAAAATATATTCTTTGTATATCTAGTTTCCATTGGATTATTGGAGTTATTACTATTTCATTTTGTTGTTTAACTATGATCGTGGCATAGATCAGGAATTTGGAAGGTTTTGTTTCTATCAGTTGTTGCAGATCTACAATGTTTAGAAGCCATTTATATTGTTGATACTGTTTGCCATCCACAATATTAAGTGTTTCCTTTTCATACATATTTGATGAGAAAACACTATAACATTGTGTTGATTAGTTAGTTGTATATGCAGCTAGCCCTTCTTCTCAAATGTTACTTGAAAGGCTCGACTGTGTTCTACAATCTCTTTATAGGCCTCATCTCCCAAACAATGAGAGGATTGGCAAGTCTTCTCTCATGATGAAACCATTTGTACTTTTATCCAAAACCAAACTATCAAGGAGAATGAGATTATATATTTAAAATATAAAGATACATGGCTGGACTTTCCACTTTAGAAAAATATTTCTCACCAAGTGATGTTCCTAATTTGAAACAAAAACATGGAAAGGAATCTAAATGAAAAATTGAAGAAATAATCCTAGTGAATATCGCAACTCCCGAGGATCCAAAGATATTACAATTTGGGGCCCAATGTAGCAAAGAAGAAAAGCAAAATATGATCAATTTATTCAAAGAATTCTTTGATGGCTTTACCTAGTCTTACAAAGACCTTCGAGGTTTTGACCCCAGCATCATTCAACATGCCATTCCCATCAAAAAATATGACGAACCAGTTAGGAAAAGACAAAAACTAGTTAACCCTACTCTTAAAGCCACTATTAGAAAGGAACTGGATAAATTACTTCAAGCTCAAATCATTATTCTAGTTAAGTACTCAGAGTGGGTAACCAACTTGGGCCTTGTTAGGAGAAATAATGGTGATATATACTTATGTGTATTAAATTATCGTTCTTTGAATAAGATAAGTGTAAAAGATAATTTTCCTCTGCTTAAGATGGATCGGATTTTGCAGCAAGTGGCAGGTTCTCAAATGATGTCCCTTCTAGACAGTTTTTCTAGTTATAATGAGACAAATATAAAACTACTTGTACTACTCATTGGGTCACTTTTTCCTATGAATGCATCTATTTTGGCTTAATCAATGCATGTGCCACTTTCCAGAGGGATATGGAGCTAGCCTTCAATGACCTTATGGGGATGATCATCCAAATATATCTCAATGATATGACAATATACTCAAAGTGTCGCAAAGATCATTTTAAAAATCTATGAACAGATTTCATTAGGTGTAGAACATTTGGTATATCCCTTAGTTCAAAGAAGTTTGTTTTTAGAGTCACTGTTGGTAAGATTCTTGAACACATTGTGTCCAAGCAAAAATTAGTACTCATCCAAAAAGAGTTGAAGCAATCAAGAACCTTCCTCCCCCTAATTCAAAAAAATAAATCCAATCTTTCATGGGAAACTAAATTTCCTTCTATCAACGATTTTGTTAAAATAAATAAACCGATTAATAATTTATTAAAGTAATATCGTGCCTTTAAGTGCGATAACTCCACACAAAGAGTTTTCTTATCCATAAAAGAAGTGATTTCCCATGTTCCAATCCTGGCAAAGCCATATTTCTCTAAGGAATTCTCTATTTACATCAATGTCACTGAGGAGGCCATTTATGGCATCCTTATGTAGAAAAATTATCAAGGTATAGAACAATTGATTTCTTTTATAAGTCAAAGTATTTCTAACAATGAATTCAAATAGTCCTTCATTGAAAAGCATTTATTATCTCTTGTTAAATAAATTGAGAAATTTGAACATTATATTTTAGGAAAGCATACAGAGGTAAAAGTCCCATTACCTATTGTTAAATTTATGTTTTCTCGAACTTATATTTTAGAAAAAATCACTCATTGGCTTGCTAAAATTCAATAACATGACTTGTCAATCAATGCTACCAAAACGATAGAGGGACGTGATTTGGCACTTCACTTGGCTCAATACCCTAAACCTTATGAACTGAAAAACGATGATGAATCCTTATGTGCTCTATTTTTTATCAATAAACAACAAATCGATGTCACATATAACCCATGGTATAAGGATATAATCTATTATTCGAAAAATAAAAAATGTCTTGATTATCTTGATAGAACCAAATGAAGAATATTTCCCTTGAAATCTTCCAAATATTTAATCTTGAACAACATGCTTTTTCAAAGATCCTTTAATGGTTTATTGCTATGTTGTGTCACTGATGAATCTGTTGATGTATTTTTAGCTCTATCTAGTGGTTCCATCTGTGGAGGAATGCACAAAGGTGACAATTTTGGGGCCAAATCCATAGCACATAAACGATTTTGTTAAAATAAATAAACTGATTAATAATTTATTAAAGCAAGATCGTGCCTTTAAGCGCGATAACTCCACATAAAGAGTTTTCTTATCCATAAAAGAAGTGGTTGCCCGTGTTCCAATCCTGGTACAACCATATGTCTCTAAGGAATTCTCTATTTACATCAACGTCACCGAGGAGGCCATTTATGGCATCCTTATGCAGAAAAATGATCAAGGTATAGGACAATTGATTTCTTTTATAAGTCTAAGTATTTTTAACAATGAATTCAAATAGTCCTTCATTGAAAAGCATTTATTTTCTCTTGTTAAATCAATTAAGAAATTTCAACATTATATTTTAGGAAAGCATACAAAGGTAAGAGTCCCATTACCTATTGTTAAATTTATGTTTTCTCAAACTTATATTAGGAAAAATCACTCATTGGCTTGCTAAAATTCAATAACATGACTTGTCAACGCTACCAAAACGATAAAGGGACATGATTTGGCACTTCACTTGGCTCAATACCCTAAACCTTGTGAATTGAAAAATGATGATGAATCCTTATATGCTCTATTTTTTATCAATAAACAACAAATCGATGTCACATGTAACCCATGGTATAAGGATATAATCTATTATTCGAAAAATCAAAAATGTCTTGATTATCTTGATAGAACCAAATGAAGAATATTGCCCTTGAAATCTTCCAAATATTTAATCTTGAATAACATGCTTTTTCAAAGATCCTTTAATGGTTTATTGCTACGTTGTGTCAATGATGAATCTATTGATGTATTTTTAGCTCTATCTCATGGTTCCATCTGTGGAGGAATGCACAAAGGTGACAATTTTGGGGCCAAATCCATAACACATAAAATTTTGAGATATGCTTATTATTGGCCTACAATATTTTCAAATTCATATAAATACGTTCAGAATTGCAAAGAATGTTAGCAAGTTGTTGGCAAAGAAAAATTCCATTCCATGCATTTGCAACCAATTATAGTTGACTTCAGGTTTTCAAAATGGGGTATGGATTTCATTGGGCCAATCAATCCTCCCCCATCTATAGGGCACATTTTTATACTCATTGTCGTTGATTGTTTCACAAAGTGGGTAGACATTGTTCCATTAAAGAATGCTCGAGATGAGAAATTTATTGAATTTCTTAAAAATAATGTGTTGTCTCGCTTTCGTATCCCTCTTGATCTAATCACAGATAATGGTCCAACATTTATTTCTGCAAATTTTATTGAATTTTGTAACACCCTACTTCCACATCTACCCAAGAAATCGATCAGCCAGGGTAAGCATGCGACAAGATGCTACTATGATTGGATTCGACCTCCTATGTGACCTTGAGGAAGTGGAATCAACAAAACAAGAGCTTATGGACCTCCCTCGGGTGCTTTGGGACCCCTAGGAGCTAATCCACACTCCAGGTGCCCAAACCTTGAGTTAACCTAGCATTTCAATGAATTAGACCCAGAGTCGTTCCCATGATAAGGCATGCATGCGATTGTAAACCTATAGTCGCTCCCACAGTGCCTGCAAGGGAGATACTATAGTCTCTCTCAGCGAGTTCTGTGCTAGAGACTGTGAGATTTAACCCACTTTTTCAGGGCTAGCCTCTAAACTAGTGCCTAGAACTTGACGAGACTCTCTAAGACATTAAATGACACCAAGAAAAAGCTTCTAACACAAAAATTGATCAAGGGCGTGACCTAACCAAGCCTAACCATGACATACATTTTGTCAAACACTTCATAAATATGCAACCTACAGGTGTAAATAATAGATCTGAGCATAAGGGTCTCATACTTATCTGAGATTCTCTATGAAGCATTGTCTCCTTATCATATTAGATGCAATTTCATCCATTAGGTCATAGATACATTGATCATTCAATAACAAGTAATAACATGATGACATCCATACATAATTGTTGTCATAAAATACATACATAACCAACATAGTAGGGACAAAAATACCAATGAAATCGCAGCCATATAAACCACATATAGCCCATCACAATTCTCATAGAGATACAAAGAGAAATATCCTTTCATTACTGATGAAAAATCCAAACCCGAGATAGGACTTCTACGTTCCACCTGACCATAGAATGGTTGAGCCAAATCTTTCTTCAGCCATTCACCCCCATGCCATATTCCAAGCATGAATGTGGGATCTCATAGAACACATTAATCAAAACTCATCTAGGGCTTCAAGAGGCCATCTACCTCAACCCATCAAACAATGATACCACCTCACAAACGGGCATCACAAAACCAACATTAGATCGGTCTCTATACCAGCCTTCCAGGGCTCTAGAGTGTTTGTTCCAACACGATTCCCATGACTAGTAACTCAAACCACAGCTTACACTAGGCTCCATAGTGTTTGTCCAACCAAGGCTCCAATACTAGTAACTCAACCCACTGCTATTACTGAGCTCCAGAGCGTTTTTCCAACCAAGGCTCCAGGACTAGTAACTCAACCCACCAAGGGCTCCAGAGCATTTGTCCAACCAAGGCTCTAGGACTAATAACTCAACCCAAGTTGTTCCAGGGCTCTAGAGCATTTTTCCAACCAAGGCTCCAGGACTAATAACTCAACCCAAGCCATTACAAGGCTCCAAAGCATTTTTTCAACCAAGGCTTCCAAGAACTAATATCTCAAACCAAGCTAAGGAAAATTAAGAGCCAATCAAAAATAAGCAATGCAAGTAAACCCACAATCACCATGGCTATCCAGGAAATGAAAAGGCTAGGCAATCCTCCATGCCAATGACATATCATGACCAAGAAACCACATGCATGTGCCATGCATGCCAAAACTAGTGAGGAAAACATACATGCAACTTGATACCTACAAGCAAAACTCGTTGTAGTTGATGATATCGATGCGATCTTGCGCTTTCCTGCTCTTCCTTTGCCTTCTTTTTCCAAAACTCCAAGTATTCCACACCCTCCAAGAGTGCTCCAAGAAAACTCTAAGTATGCAAGAGTATGAGAGAGAGAGAGAGAGAGAGAGAGAGAGAGAGTAATGAAAGAGCTCCAAAACTAAATTGACCATGTCTTCACTAACCAAGCTTGCCCACTGATCCTCAAAATCCTTTTTATTAATGAGGCCTCTATTTTCTTCATTTTCCTTCTCACATGCAACATGTGAATTTCACCTTCCTTTTCTCCTAATTTCCATTATTTTCATAAACAAAATGCCAATTAATGCCTCATGCCTTTCCAAATCCTTAGCCATTGTCTTTGTCAATTTCCTTAGCCATAAACAACCAAATTAACACCCACTAAGATGTTTTCCCCCACCATTCAGCTTGGAATACATGTCTCGTCATCCATGGTATTTATATATTTTTACGTGGAATTTTCACCGGGGTTGTTACAAAACCCTCCCCCTTGGGGGAACACCGTCATCGGTGTTCAATGACACTTATAACCAACAACACTGCTGAAAACAAAACATACTACCCATGGAGCTTTATAACACAACTCGTTGCAGTATTTACAATGACTATCTACTAAAACATGACAAACATACCATTTACTGGAGCTTTATAACACAGCTCATTATAGTATTTACAATAACCACATATACACATACACATTTTCTTCAACCAGCAAATAACCATATTGTCTATGGACCTTTATAAATCTAGCTCCATACAGTATTTACAATAATATATGCATATACACATTTGCTCAACCAGCAAATAAAAGATAAGATGCTTGCATCTGTAACAAGGGAATCCAGAGGTTCACACCTCCACCCTCAAGTAATACCAGGATTCACCTCCTTCCCAGGAAGTCCAAAATCCACCGCAAAGTCACATCTGCATCCAATGTCCAGCACTATAGTCCCACACCACTTGTCCTCTCAGTGAACAATTACCAGCTCATTGTTCTAGGGCGCATCCCAATGTGCATCTGATTCCATCTGGCAATGCTAATGACCAAAAAAAATCCACGTGTGACCTCCCCTTCTCAGTTACACAGTCCCTCGGGAAATCTGGTCACCCCTTCTGTGCAATCACTCATCTTCCAAGTTCCATTGGCACCCCAATCTCAAGCAGTCTATCCTTTGGCAAGGCTTCCTTACACTGGAAGATACAACAACCATGGCATATCCCTACCTTAAAACCATCATACCGATCATAGCATGCTCATGGAAATCAATGGATACTATTGGGTACCAGTGTCCCACAATGGCTCTGTTCCTGAAGTGCTTTACCAACATATTGTTTCCTGTTTAAATTCCTTTATTGATGATGCTAATTCTTGTAGTCAATTTCAACCACCCAACTGGGAATGTTCATGCTTTCCTGTACCAAGTGCATAACTTCCATTAGATTCAATAATATTTTGAAATAAACTCAAATGGTACCTCATTGGTATCTTGTCAATAAGGTACAACAAGTCAAACTAGCATATTTGACCAAACCAACATGTATAAAAATATCTCATCAGGTTAGCTCAAAACATAACTATCATAGATCAAAAACATAAATGACATGCATAATAAAACTGAAATAATATATTGATACTTATCATTCATCGATCCTTACTTCTATCTTTGTTCTTTTGTACACAGACCAGATCAGTTGCCACACCCAGTGCCTTCTCCTCCACTAGAGCATAGTTTGCATCACACACATACAACCAAACAAGCCATACAACACCATGCAATGCATGCACCTATACCTAACATATAACACATACACCTACACCTAGTGTACGTACGTATACGTGCACAATATACATCAGCATACATTCATCTGCAACGTGCGATGCCACAAAATGCATACACATACACCCAGTATACAACACAACACAATACATATGCCTACATCTGGTGTACAACACAATATATGCACCTACAAATGTGTGTCTAGAGTGCAACATAATGAATGAATATGTCACAATACCATGACTACACAATGCACATACATAGTATCGCATGCCCGCAACACAGCATGTACGACATGCACTCAATCCCACACATACACTAGTACCAAATGTAGCAAACACCACCTGAACAACGTGTGCACAACATCACATGTACACGGCACCACCTACACAACATGTACACAACGGGATATGTACATTGCACCATTGTACAACATGTACAAAATACCACATGTACACAGTACCACATGCACGACATGTACGCGACACCACATGTACACAACACCACATGCACACAACACCACTTGTGCAATCATGCACACCACACCATATGTACATAGCACCACATGTACAACATGCACGCAACACCACTTTTACATAGCACTGCATTTCCAACATGTATGTAGCATCATTTGTACATAGCACTGCATATCCAACATGTGCACAACACCATATGCACACAACATCACATATCCATCTTGCACATAGTACAATATGTACATAATACTGCATATCCAACATATACATAGCACCATCTATACCCAGCACTGAATATGCAACATTCATACAACACTATCTGTACGACACCATGTACATAACATTACATAATCAACATGTACACACACTAGCTATACACTTGTTGATGGTGTTGGACTCGCCAACATTAGGGGATCTCCCCGGTATGAAGTCCCAACTAGAGCTCACACCATTTGGTGTAGGGGTCCCATCTGATACGATGGCGCGGTTTCCATTATCTTATAAATATGCCTTAGCTCTTGCACGTGAGAGTGGTCTGCTTTGTCTCCGAACAGTGAGGTTCATGTGCCTGGTGATTGCTAGTGTTACTTGTGTCAAGGTTCTTTCACCGCAGAGAGAGAGGGTGGGAGTGAGTCTCAAGTTGGGTGGGAGGAAGCCCCAACTCTGTTAGAAACACACAACACAACAAGGTGTGCACAGCTTCCGGAGGAGAAATCCACACGGATGCGGCAGTCACATCACACAATGGGGAGATAGAATTTACAACACTCAACGCGCAAGTCCACGCGAGTGCGATAGTCATTATAGCAAATTTATGTAAAAAAAATTGTCCGATGTCCGGAAAGGTAACCAACACAGGCTCCTTCGAACTCCTCTTACCTACTCATAATTTATTTAATTAATTTGTAAATATTATTATTTAATTAGTTTTATTAATTATTTTTATTGATTTAATTTTTATTTAAAAATTCTACAAAACCACCCCAATCAAACTCTTTGTATATATATAACTATATATAAAACTACACACTAAAAAGTTTATTGTAAACATTAAATAATATATATTATATAAAATAGTAATAAAACAAAAATTTTATTACAACATCCTGCTCACAGCACGCCGAAATTTTTTTCATTTCTCATATTTCATGCCTCCCGAGCTGACTAAGCCACGGGATGACGTAAGCGAGAGGAATACAAAGGGTAAGTTGGAGGCTTTTGGGGGGCTTATGTTATAATGGGTAAATCAAAAAGACCATGGACTGGGGGAGAGCTTTCACTCCACCCACTCCCTCCATTCCCTTACATGTACGCTCAAACCTCTCCACATATTGGGTATCAAGTTTGTTTTTTAGGCCGATAGGCCTTCCTTTGAAAGGGACCTTCGTCGTCCCTTTCGTTCTCTGGCTGACACGTGGCATCAGGTCCCTTTCGTCCTCATGCTGACACTTGGCGTCACGCAGACATAACCCTTAGCGGTCTTCTGTGGTTCAGTTTGGTTCCTGTCCAAGACCAGTTGCGGTTCTGTTTGGTACCTGTCCAAGACCAGTTGCGGTTCTGTTGACGAACGAGAAGGGGAGAGCAGGAAGTTGCATTGGGGGTTAATCCCGGGCAGCATCCAGTGCTGACAGGCGGCCTTCAGGCTGCCCGAAATTGGCGCGCTAATAGGATGCTGGTTAGATCTTGTACCCACCGGAACAGAGACACAATCGAGCATAAATCGGAGAAAAAATGAGATCCATTATTGCTCATTACTCCCAAAAACCCACATCTGTTCTGGCACGATCAACTGTTATGCGGTTTTCCCGCTTCCATGACCTTACCGGTAGCCTTCATGGATCAACCTACCGACATCAATTTCGCAAACTACCCACAGCTTGGATCAATCTCACATAGTGTAGCAGTGTTCAAACTGACAGAGGAGCCTGGTTCGACAATCTCACGAACAAAGAACAGAGCTGGAAATCATGAGCCCGCGCTGTTGTTAGGCCGATACTTCTGCACAATATCATTTCTTCCAGGTCAGCTCATTCTTAAACTACTTTGTTTCCCCTTCCTTGCCGACTGCGACCAACTCCGAATAGGGGTTTTGTCTCTGTTTATGAATCTACAATTGAATGTTTGCTGTGAATTCTCGCTATCTATGTCTACATGTTCCAATTTCTGCTGCATTTTATAATTTTCCACCATGAATTCACTTAATGTTCTTGTTTCTGGCGTGTGGGTCCTCGCTTAAGGGCCTCTAGCATGAGTCTACTAGATTCGCTTGCATGAAGCTGCACTTTGGACCTATCATCTGAACTCGGTTCCTTGGCTTCATGGTCATTTGCAACAAGAAATGTTGTCTCTTCGATTCTATTCACATTTTCCGCAACTTTTTCTATGCTTAGGAGACCATATTTTCTAGAAAAGAATGAAACTGAAAATAGATTATCAGTCATGCGTTCTACTAGCATCAGGCGAGTGCTCTCCCTTGGAGGCCATAGCTTGATGGAGAATGCTCTCTCTGCCTGGGGGTTTGTTGATCCCATTATATTGGTTTTCCAAAAGAGGAATGCCTTTGATCTGTTGCAAGGAAGTACATTGTTTGCAACACAGCCTTTGCAACTTTAATTTCTCCAAGATTTTAATTGAGGGGATAGAAATAAAAGTAGTTATGAAAGGTTCAAGATGTCGAGATGCATAATTGAACACATCATTGAGACTTGTTATTCATGACCTGAGCAACTTCCCATTTGAAACATCGTCCTGATATAATTTATTTGTAATTACAACTGTCCATTCTTCAAATTTTGGAAAGAACATGCAAAGGGTTCGTTTTAGGACATGGATTGGTCAGGTAAAATCGTTCATCAATTCTTTAATTGAATATCTGAAATGTTTGCACTGTTCAAGCAACAAAGTTTAAATATCTATATTGAATACTGATGTATCATGAGTACAGTTTTTGGGTAGGTTAAGAACCACCAGGAGGGTTCATGTAAAGGATTTTGATTTTTGTGTTGTTTGGAGCCATGTAGACAACATGCGAATGGACCTTTCTATTTTGCCTTTGTTTCTCACCTCCCATAAGAGGTCTATAATTCTATGTTTTTCACCTCCGGTAAGAGGTCTACAATTCCAAAATTTATGGATCAAGGGTTTTAAAAAAGCTTTTGCTTCATATATTATTTTTGTAATAAAAAAATACCGTTGTAATTCAAGCAACATAGCTTGATGGAGAATGCTCTCTCTGCCTGGGGGTTTGTTGATCCCATTATATAGGTTTCCAAAAGAGGAATGCCTTTGATCTGTTGCAAGGAAGTACATTGTTTGCAGCAGAGCCTTTGCAACTTTAATTTCTCCAAGATTTTAATTGATGGGATAGAAATAAAAGTAGTTATGGAAGGTTCAAGATGCCGAGATGCATAATTGAACACATCATTGAGACTTGTTATTCATGACCTGAGCAACTTCCCATTTGAAACATCGTCCTGATATAATTTATTTGTAATTACAACTGTCCATTCTTCAAATTTTGGAAAGAACATGCAAAGGGTTGGTTTTAGGACATGGATTGGTCAGGGAAAATCATTCATCAATTCTTTAATTGAATATCCGAAATGTTTGCACTGTTCAAGCAACAAAGTTTTAATATCTATATTGAATACTGATGTATCATGAGTACAGTTTTTGGGTAGGCTAAGAACCACCAGGAGGGTTCGTGTAAAGGATTTTGATTTTTGTGTTGTTTGGAGCCATGTAGACAACATGTGTATGGACTTTTCTATTTTGGCTTTGTTTCTCACCTCCATAAGAGGTCTATAATTCTATGTTATAATTCTATGTTTTTCACCTCCGGTAAGAGGTCTACAATTCCAAAATTTATGGATCAAGGGTTTTGGAAAAGCTTTTGCTTCATATATTATTTTTGTAATAAAAAAATACCGTTGTAATTCAAGAAAAAATAAAATATCTAAAAGGTGTGAGCTAAGTGGATTGAAGAAAAAGTAGGTGCAGTAAAAAATTTAGGAGTTCTTTGGCTTGTGAGTTTTCTTGGTTCCTTAGAAGTTTATAGTTTTAGAACTCATTGATCATAGTCTTCACTCCTACATAAAGCTTATGAGATTCCTCATATCCTGCAACATGGTGCCACGTTATCTTGAATTTCTAAGAGGCATCCTTTCCCCAATTATAGAAGAACTTATTGACTGATATGTTGTTGTCGTTCTAAATTATTTTCCCATCATCATTCAATCTGACTTAATGCAACAACTCTTACCAATTGAGAGCTCCAATGTGCTAACACAGGAGTCATCACAAGGTGTTGGGGAGGAAGATTCCAAAAAAGGCTTTCACAGAAAAAGCTATAACACTTGACAGGTGAGGATTTGAGGCTGAGCAGAACATAAAATAAATTACAGGAGAGAGAAATAATATAGCAGAATGAGGGCCAAATTATTCTCGTTGCATGCATCTTTAGGCAATCATTTGTAGGAGCCATGCAGCTGCACAATCCCCAAGGTAGTTGGGTGCATATGTGAGGTTGTACGTGCCATACAAGGGTGCACAAGTATAGATTTTGGATCACATCTGATGCACGCAGATCGAGGCTATTCAGGGGTTGTTTATTGAAGTGGCATAATTTCCAAGGAGGCCATACAACTGAGAGAGAAATATGGCCTAAATTATGTGGCACAATTTCTAAGATTTCTGAACTAATACAAGTTCATTAATTACTGTAATAAATTTTCAGAATTCCTGTGTGTGCAATGTGGGTAGAGATAATAAAATCACTTGTTTGATATAATAAACCAATTTCTCGCTAGGTTAACATAATGACACATTCATGAAAAATGCTTAGGTATGGCCCCTGTCGCCTTCCAAGGTAATTTTCTGTAATGAAAATTAGCAAACTGGTTGATTTGTGCCATGGATAGCAACCCATATTGCCTTAAATTTGCATGCACTTTCCCTGTTTGATCAATGCTCCCTTGACTCCATTTCCCAAGGTGTGATTAGGCACTTGGTCTTGAGTATTTTACCTTGCTTCATATATTATTTTTGTAATAAAAAAATACTGTTGTAATTCAAGAAAAAATAAAATAGCTAAAAGGTGTGACCTAAGTGGATTGAAGAAAAAGTAGGTGCAGTCAACAATGTAGGAGTTCTTTGGCTTGTGAGTTTTCTTGGTTCCTTAGAAGTTTATAGTTTTAGAACTCACTGATCATAGTCTTCACTCCTACATAAAGCTTATGAGATTCCTCATATCCTGCAACATGGTGCCACGTTATCTTGAATTTCTAAGAGGCATCCTTTCCCCAATTATAGAAGAGCTTATTGACTGATATGTTGTTGTCGTTCTAAATTATTTTCCCATCATCATTCAATCTGACTTAATGCAACAACTCTTACCAATTGAGAGCTCAAGGCATCATCTTTTACCAATTGAGAGCTCCAATGTGCTAACGCAGGAGTCATCACAAGGTGTTGGGGAGGAAGATTCCAAAAAAGGCTTTCACAGAAAAAGCTATAACACTTGACAGGTGAGGATTTGAGGCTGAGCATAACATAAAATAAATTACAGGAGAGAGAAATTATATAGCAGAATGAGGGCCAAATTATTCTCGTTGCATGCATCTTTAGGCAATCATTTGTAGGAGCCATGCAGCTGCACAATCCCCAAGGTAGTTGGGTGCATATGTGAGGTTGTACATCCCATACAAGGGTGCACAAGTATAGATATTGGATCACATCTGATGCAAACAGATTGAGGCTGTTCAGGGGTTGTTTATTGAAGTGGCATAATTTCCAAGGAGGCCATACAACTGAGAGAGAAATATGGGCTAAATTATGTGGCACAATTTCTAAGATTTCTGAACTAATACAAGTTCATTAATTACTGTAATAAATTTTCAGAATTCCTGTGTGTGCAATGTGGGTAGAGATAATAAAATCACTTGTTTGCTATAATAAACCAATTTCTCGCTAGGTTAACATAGTGACACATTCATGACAAATGCTTAGGTATGGCCCTTGTAGCCTTCCAAGGTAATTTTCTGTAATGAAAATTAGCAAACTGGTTGATTTGTGCCATGGATAGCAACCCATATTGCCTTAAATTTGCATGCACTTTCCCTGTTTGATCAATGCTCCCTTGACTCCATTTCCCAAGGTGTGATTAGGCACTTGGTCTTGAGGATTTTACCTTGCTTCATATATTATTTTTGTAATAAAAAAATACTGTTGTAATTCAAGCAAAAATAAAATAGCTAAAAGGTGTGACCTAAGTGGATTGAAGAAAAAGTAGGTGCAGTCAACAATGTAGGAGTTCTTTGGCTTGTGAGTTTTCTTGGTTCCTTAGAAGTTTATAGTTTTAGAACTCATTGATCATAGTCTTCACTCCTACATAAAGCTTATGAGATTCCTCATATCCTGCAACATGGTGCCACATTATCTTGAATTTCTAAGAGGCATCCTTTCCCCAATTATAGAAGAGCTTATTGACTGATATGTTGTTGTTGTTCTAAATTATTTTCCCATCATCATTCAATCTGACTTAATGCAACAACTCTTACCAATTGAGAGCTCAAGGCATCATCTTTTACCAATTGAGAGCTCCAATGTGCTAAC
>APFE030423254.1:0-60122 GCA_000404065.3 Pinus taeda | reverse complement strand
ATATTTTTAACTATGGAATTTTCCCCCACTTTGGAGATTCTTAATCTATAAATAAGTTTTGTTACAACATCATGGGCCAATACCATGACTTATAGATATAACATACCTAAAAAACCATACCTCATTTCATATGACACTTGTTCATATAATATTTTTTTTAATTAATGAATTTAATTAAAATGGCAAATAAGACATAACTACTTTATAAATAAATTTCATTCTTTGATTTGAGTATCTACAAAGAATATTCTAGAATATTCCATGGATGTTAAATCTCTACATCCACCTAATAATTATTAATAATTAAATTAAAAATGTGGAAGCCATATTCCAAAATAGACATTCCTAGGCATAATTAGGTGGATGGTAGAGATTTAATCTTCATACAATATTATAGAATATTCTTAATAATATACACAAATCAAACGCTGACATTTATCTCCAAAGTAATTGTCATTTTTCCCTTTTAACTAAATTCATTAATTAAAAAAATGTTATATGGACAAGTGTCATATGAAATGACTTATGGTTTTTTGGGCATTTGGTATTAATAAGCCATGGTATTGTAAGTCTATTTGCATATTAACGATCTCATGAGTGAATAATTATGGTTAAATGTATATATGTTTAACTTGTATATTGATTGTTTTTATCAATAATAATAATAATAATTTTAAATAAAGTTATAATTTAGTTCATTTTTATGATTTTTGTAATTTTAAAGTGAGATGTATGATTAATAAAGTGTTTTGATTGATGCTTATTATGGATGGATGCCTTACCAACCATTTAATTTATATGCTTGCACTATTAATAAAACTAAAGCCGACATATTAATTAAATGGCTAGTAAATGTATATACATTAGTTTATAATAAACATCAAACCACTTATTTCATATACTTCTCAAATTACTAAAATCAAAACAATCATAAAAATTAACTAAATTATAAGTTTATTTTAAATTAATAATATTATTATTAATGATAAATAGAATTAATATACAACTTAAATAGTCAAAACCCCATCTTCGCCTCAAGCGTGGGTGGCATAAGGATGCCTAGTCTTGGCTCAACCACTAGGGGATAAATGAGGATATCATCATGGGAAGCAATGATAGTGTCAAAGATACTATCAGCTTCAAATTTAAGGATAAGCTATGGGATGATAAAGAGCTGGAGGGTAAGAGGAAGCTAAGATATTATAAGGAGGCAATCAACCCCACCCTTGAGAACCAGAATTATCTTTCTATTTTGAACAACTCAAAGAAAAAGATGAACATTGCCAAGATTAGAACTAACTCTCATGAACTTCAGAGTGAAACCGAGTGGTGATCTACTCCCAAGACTCCCTAGGATGATAGAATTTTTCAGCTTTGCGATACTAAGAAAGTGGAGGATGAAAAACACTTTCTTTTAGATTGTTCGGCCCTTATTGACATCCACTCACATTTCTCTAACATTTGTCATAATTCCAATCTTCTTGACTTACTAAGTCAGCCCAGCTATAGTGATCTTGGTGCGCTCCTTTCGCTTCTTTTTTAGCAGAGAAATAAGATCAATAATTACAATTAGATTCTCCTTCTTAAGGTCAGATAGACCGCATTGATCTTAGTGGATGTTAATCATCATCATCATCATCAGACATTTAAGAAAAGAAAATTCTTAATCATGAAGATTTATCCCATTTTATCATGAAAATTCTTAATATATAAATAGGTTTGATACAATACCATGGCTTATGAATGCCACATGCTCAAAGAACCATAACCCATTTCATGTGACACTTGTTTATATGCTATTTTTTTAATTAATTAATTTAATTAAAAGGGTAAAAGGAACATAACTACTTTGGAGATTCTAAAAGAGGTTTGTATCTCAAAAAATTCGATCTCTGTCAACTTTTAGTAGATCTGAAATTAAAATAGATTACATGGTATTTTTTAAAATAATAAATTAGATTTTAACAATAATATTAAATAACAAAACTATGTTGTATTTTAAATTTACTTAATGATGTATTTAACTCATTTTGAAAAATGCTCTAATGGAAAAGGCGATTCCCACCCTTTCATAACAAGGCTGCATAGCAAGAGTTCCATGCGGCTTAGTTTAATTAATGAACTTTGAAATGTATGAACCTACTCCACATTTGAACAAGGGCTACAAAGTAGCTACTCTCACTTACTCTAAATATAGTTAAATTAGAGTAAAAAACAATAAAGATATACAACTTTATATTAATAAAAATTACATTTAAAGTAGCAAAATAATTCATATTACATCAAAGATAATAAGAACTCTATTTGTGGATGTTTTTTCATATAAAATTTAATATCATATTTGTTCATTCTAATCTATTATTTGTATAGGCGAGGAACCACACTAGAAGCATGAATGTGATATGGATAATTTATAAAATATTTTGTATGAAGAAGATACCTCTAAAACAGGTTTTGATTAACTAATAAAAGAAGCCATGATAATGGTCATGTATATATTTTATTTTTCTTCGTGTTTTTTTTTGGTAAAAAAAATGTAAATGATAAGAAAAATAACATAATAAATGGAAGAGATAATAAAAGGGTACATTACATAACATACAATATATAGTATAATCCAAAACATGTAAAACATATAATGTATGGCCTTATAATCTCTACGTTTAAAATGAACAAACTTTACATAATAAACTATATTACAGTACATGGGAGTAAGATCTTAAAACAAAGAACATAAGTGGTGAATTTGAAGGTTCTTCACCAAATCAACTCCCATGCATTGAAATGCATTGCAAAACTTATGACGTGGGAATTAAATAATTCAACTACTGAATCATAAGAAATTGATGAGATTGTTTGAGTGATGTGATCTTTGCTTCCACTTATAAGAATAAAACAAGGATCATAAATGTATATTGTTCCAAAATCCACAATATGAATGTTATTCACTGTGAAAATGCCAAAACTTTATATTGACAGGGACTGACTGTCAAGTTTATTTCACCACCTTGATCCTCAAATATCACGCTAGAGATTATATTCAATGGTGAACTAAATAATACATTTGACAGTTGGCATATAGACATGTCTGACTGGTGCTCTCTCCACGAAGTTACACCTTGAGATTTCAAAACCTCATCTTCATTTATGGCTTGTATACTCAGTTGTTGGCTCTAACCACCATTGGGCATAATTCGAACCATGTTATATCAAGGATCTATTATTACAACTAACTTATTTCTCAGGGATTGTCATGGATCTGAGATATGCTTCCATTGATCTCACCAGAAAAGTTTGATCGTCAACGAATACGTTGGTGGAGATATGCATTCTCTGCAACAATAGCTTAGTGTACTTGGACGTAGTCTGAAACAGCACGGTGTCGAGAAAATGCAGGGTGGCGATAGAACAATGATACCATTGGCATGGATAGCGGAGTGTACTTCGAAGCTAGTCTGGAAAATTGCAAATGCAAGATGGCAAGAGAAACAATGATGACAGAATAAGAACCAAACCTCATCAACCAATCAACATGTAATAAAATAAAATAACATTATTAGAAAAAAATAAATTAATTTTATTTATAAAGTTAACTTTATAACTTGGTCTTTAATTTTTAGGTCAAACAGGCATTTTCAAATATGTTGTACCCTGCTGCCGCAGGGATAACAATAAGATACAAGCTAAAATCAATTTTAAAATTGTCATTTGAAGTCATTTGCACTTTGTTTACTATTTAAAGAGTGGAGTAAATTAACATTTTTTCAAAACGCTATTGAGAACCATAAATGTTTTTTGCATTCAAAATTTAAATCAGTGAATCATAAGTATCTTCTTGTATCTTTATTTTTTGTGAAATGTGTTTCACTTCCAATGTTATCATATATTATGGAATTTTATTTAATGAATGTTTGGCATATCATGTGTGTTCCTGACATACTATAAAACACTTGACTGCATATTTGAAAATATCTCTAAAATAACATTATTTAACCCCCTACTAATACGAACCCAATGCACTTTCCCAATTTGACATATCACGTGTGTTCGTGACATACTAAAAACTACCCTTAATTTGACTACATATTTGAAAATATCTCTAAAAGTAACATTATTTAACCCCCTACTAATACGAACCCAATACACTTTCCCAATTTAAAAATCCCCTACTTTCACAAAATATTGTAGGTATCTATTTTTTCATTAAATTTTTTTATACCCCTTTATATTTTTTTATTAATTTTGAACTCCATTTTTTATATCTATCAATAAAAAAATTATTTAGGGCATATTATATGCTCAATATATTATGTCATTTTTTCTTCAATATATATCCCCCAATATGAATGCACGTCGTATGGTATTTCTCCCCAGTGAAGCCACCATGCCATGCACCCTACACAACATATTGAAAATCAAAATATCATCTATTCATCTTTATCTCAAATCTAAGATGAAAAAAACACATATATAGATAAAAACCGGATACAAGTATTTCCAAAGACAATAACCATGCTGAAACACGACCCTATGGTGAAATTGAAATGAAAAAAATCTCCAAATTTAATATAACGGATAACAAACACATGATCCATTGTAGACATAAACATACATGTGCCAACAACAATGATGGCTTGGCACCATTTCTCGTCTTAAGCATCTCTAGTGGTGAAAACCCCCATAATAATGGTCTAGGTTATTCAAGGCTGTCAAAATGTAACCATCTAAGTCTAACTCCAGCTTCCCTACCAAAAACTTGGAGGACTCAATCATTTTCTCCTCATCCTCCTCTCGAGATTGCTTGGCTCGTTCAACTACTTCGGCCATTTTCTACTTAACACACTCTTTCCCCTTGATTGCCTTTTGTGCCATTTCACAAAAGTTTTCCTTACCTGCTCCTAGGCTTGTTCTAGGGTTTGATTCCCCTTAGCCTCCCAAGCCTCTTAGGCTCAATGGATTGCTTCAAAAAAATAAGAATTTTATGCTTTTGAATAGGCCATACGATGCCAGCAAAACCATGAGTTGTCAAAACCAAGAGTCCAAAAACCTTTAGTAATTTGATTGAATTAAAATGTTTAGATCACATAAATAATGATAATATAACAAGGCATACATCTCTTCCATACTGGGTTGGAGAACACCTCTAGATGCAATGAGTCAAAATGTTTAGATCACATAACAAGACATTACAACATCTCTTCCATATGGATGTCGCTTCTCTCGGAGCAATAAAATTATTCTAGAATATTATAAGGAGGTTAAATCCCTACCATACACTTAATAATTATTGATAATTAAATTAAAATTATATAAGCCTCATTCCAAAATAGGAACGCCTATGAACATAACTAGTGCATCCATATAAATAAAATGACTGATAAATGTAGTAAGCATCAAAACACTTCCCTTATGATACATTTCACCTTGCTAAAAAAATCATCAAAAGTAGCTACATTATAACTTTATTAGTATTATTATTATTATTATTTACAAAAAGAATAAATATAAAAATCATCAAAAGTAGCTAAAGTATAACTTTATTAGTATTATTATCATTATTTATAAAAAGAATAAATATATAAGTAAAACATATATATATATTTAGAAAAACATAGAACAAGATTCTCAACCATGTATATTTAACCCCATTTTACCATGGAGATTCTTAATATATAAAAGGCTTTGTTACAATATAATGGGACAGTACCATGGCTTATCAATACCACATGCCAAAAAAATCACAACTCGTTTCTTTTGACACTTGTTCATATGACATTTTTTAATTAATTAATTTAATTAAAAGGATAAAAATGACATAACTACCTTGGAGATAAAACTCAACATTTGATTTGTGCATAGTACTATGAATATTCTATGAAAGTTTAATCCATATCATCCACCTAATAATTATTGATAATTAAATTAAAATTCTAACCTATTGACTTAATTAATAGTATTCATACTATTATTACAAGAAATATTATTAATAATAACACTATAAATAGTACTAATAATAAAATTAATAGTATTATAGCTATAATAATAATATTAAAGTATTAATGTTAAAAGTATTAATAATAAAATTGATAGTAATAAAACTATTGTTAATAATAGTATATTAATAATAATAAAGTATAAAATAACAATAATAATAATAGAAGAATATAATAAATAGATAAAGTAGTTACCAAATGGGGTGAAAAACATCATTGAAGTGTGGGAAGGGATGACTCGGCTGCCATCATCCCCCTTGAGTGGGAGGCATCATTGTCCCAACCACCACATGACTCACACTCATTACCTTAATGATCCACGACAGGCTCAACATCATTACCTAGTTAATGACTTTGGTTGGAATTCGAGAGAATTCTCTCGATGATAGCTTGGTGAGTTATAATATGGGTTGGCGAAAGAATACCATTCTCGTCCTTGTCTAGTTGTGCTCATACCTTTCACTCTAGTAAATTCCTCCACACAAACCTAGTTACTGCTCCTGCATTGTTGTTTCCATTTTATTGAGGGGACATGATCAAGTCCTCTTGACTTGACCTCCCCATTGAGGTTAGTATTTGGCTCTTGCCTAATAAGAAAAATGGAATTTTAGAGATTTTAACTAGGGTGGTTGTCGAGTTGCGTTTAGGTACTCTGGAGAGGATGTATGTTGCTCTAGGCATGGAGCGTCCTTGTAATTGTTAGGCTGCATGGAAAGGCTACCAAGTCCTTACACCCTATCTATCACGGTGGCCACACTTAGGGATGCGTTGGAACTCAAGCATTTCAATGACCTAATTCTATTTGCATTGAATTTTACATTTATTATGGTTGCTACATTTAGATGTCAGTGGAGATGTCCTCATTTTTGGAACATATCCTAGTTTGGTATATGGGCAGGCTCGCTCTTGGCTTTGTGTCACTATGGATAGTTTGCCACTTTTCTTATTTGTTAATTGGTATTTTCTCTAGTATGAATTCTATGCCTTTGAAGGTTAGCTTTTCCCTAATTGGAGTTTCTCTTCCACAATTGTCACTACCTTGGGAAGGTTCTCTCTCTCTCCCCCCTATATTTCTTGACTATTTCCTCCCTTGCTTGAGCTCTTATAGACCCCACTTCCTTGTCTCTTGTTCGTTGCACCTTTACGGAATCTTCCTATGCATCCACCCTCTCATGGTCACCTTCACTCCTACTTGCCTCCTCTACCATGTCATGACAAAGAGCTTAGAGTTGTCATGGTTCCTCCAACAAAGTGGAAGGGAGCACAAGAGCTCATCTTCATGCTCACAATATGGCCCGCCGCTATCAAATCTACATTCCTAAGAATATTCAACAAGAAATTGATCATAATTTAACAAAGGTTCTTGCAAATAGGGATAAACTTACAGATGAAGAGCTATTGGCATTAGTTCCTGAATGGGTCCCTGGTTTGGGTCACACCTAAGCACACAAAATCTAGTACCTATGCACCATTTAGATTTATAATAACATCAAGGTACTTCTCATAAAAGTTATTATGGAGTGTAATGAGACTAAAAGAGAATTCTGCTACATTTGGATGAGCTCCAAATCAAGCACATAGATATGGGCCTCAAACATAGGGATATAAATCTTAGGCCATCTTAGATAAAAACCATTCTAAATCATGAAAAAGGTCCATCTTTTCCATGAACCTTAACTGAGCCCATTGGCATCTCCTTCTCTTCCTAAATAGCTCTCGTGGCCTAGAGTCTTGCTAGTTTAATTTCCAATCTAGGCAGTTATATGTTACCAGTTTAAAGTTTTGGGAAGCCATAGTTTTTTGTTTATGATCAGAATTTTAATGTATATGTTATCAACAATATAGATGTTAGTATACTTACCAACAATTAGTTCAACTAGTCCTCGTTTTTTCTTAAAATTTGGACAAAATATCTTCTTTTTTTTCCAATGTTCTGGTTTCCCTAATGGCAAGCCAATGAGGAAAATGATTGGTTATTGATGTAATATTTTTCATTGAGTCATAGAAGCTGCTTAATTTTAAAATAAAAGGATAAATTAGTAATATTAGTAAATACTACTAAATTGATAGGCTAGAACAATAAAATAATATTACCAATGGTATATAATATAAAAGTATAAATAATCAAGTTGACAAAGAAAGGAGAAAGACACCAAACCAAAATATTTGGAAAACATGAATCAACAAAAGAAAAGGAAACAAGATAAAACAAATAATTAATAAGAGAAGAAAAAATCCTTAGAGTTAAAACAAGCACAAAGAAAAAAGAAACAATCAGAAAAATCAAGGCCATAAAGAAGAGAGAAAGAAAAGGGAGACAAAGAACATGAAGAAAAGAAAACCCTAAAGAAAGTAAAAACAAGAGGGCCAAGAAAAGGAAGAATAAAAAAAGGAGCCAAGCAAAGAAGGAGAAGATTAGGGAACTAATCATTCATATGTTGAGGAGAAATTAAGCAACTATGGTGCTTTTATCTTTGGCTTTGAAATTCATTACACTCTCAAACTAAATAGCTTGGTTTGTGATATGGCATGGTGCATTATCTATATGAATGTATTGAATCAGTTGCAAGTAATGAATGTCCAGAAAACCCTACTTATAGTGTAAGGAGCCACCCTAGTCTTCTCATAATTTTTTAGGATGTGCTAACCCATGAACCACTTTCCCAACTTGCATTTAAGTCTATAAGTAAAGGTTTACACATATAAAAAAAGAACAATCTTATTTCTTTTCTTTTTCCTTCCAATTCTTTCAAATTAGAAATAAAATCTCCACCCTAACCCGTTGCAATGATGAAAGGAATTCTATTACACATTAGATCTTATCATCAAGGAGAGTATATTTCTAGGTTATGGATGCAAGGAGGAGGTAACCATATAATTTTGAGGTCCAAATCCACACTAACTTAGTACAGTGACAAAACTAGAACAAATGCTTGAATGTTTCGTATTTATGGTAGACAAAGAATTTAGATTAGAAACTCAAATATAATTAAGGAATTTTCCAAGAGGAAGGCTACGTAGAAGCAAGGACAAAGAAAACATGGTTTTTTGTGTTAAATTAAATCTTTCCACATTCTATATATCTAAAAAAGCTAGGAAGACTACTTAGAGGCCACCCTTTAGATTTTGTTTAACATGACATCATTGATAACCCCGGGGTTGAGTCACCATTACCCATAACAAGGATTTATTTCTAAAACCTTTTGATTGATTCCACCCTCGATCTTTCCACCAAGTAGTTGGATTGGGCATGCCTAACTTAGAAACAATTCATCTAAGACTAACGTTTGATTTTTCTCAATGTAGGCTTATTTGACATAACTAAAGCTTTGTTTCCAACATGTCCCATGGCTTCAATTAGTGTGTGTAATCCTCAAAGAGATCACTTCTTTCACAATGTTCTTTTTCAAACAGAGCCTTCATTGAGACCAAGCTATTTCTTCCAAGGATTTATCTTCATATTGGATTAGAGGAGACTACTAGATGCAATGCACCAAAATGAGTCATTTTTCTTGGAAAGGTGATGTTTTATAGCCTCTAAGGCCTTATAAATACTTTGAACTACAAAGGTACCTTGGATTTCGACTTTTGTCAGAGTTCACAACAACAAGGTATAATATTTGGCATTCCATAGTCTCTTTTTACCTAACAGGGTTCCTTGCAAGATGCAATTGCATTTGAGAACTTTCTAGTACTCTTAACCCTCATACCTCCACAATGTGAACCTCTTACTGTACACACAAATATTGAGCCTCTTTGAAAGAACATATCATCCATAACCTACCCCACTTGTTAGGGTTGCAATAGAACCTCTAGTTGGCTTGATTAAATCCTAGTTTTCCTTGTAGGTTGGTTGAGAGAAAGTCTTCAAGACAATTCTCAAGCCATTCATGTGCCATAATATATGGAATTCAACATGAATACTAGTACATGAATGAGCAATAACTAACACCTTTGAGAAAATATGGAATCTAGAGAATCCACTTATAAATTTTATTAGTTAATTGTTGCAATACCACCTGTTAAAGAGATTTCAACAAATTTTAGAAGGAAAAGGTGATCACTAGGAACTTAAAGGCCTAACCATGTTGAATCCATGACAACAATAGATTGGATAGCCAACCAAGAATGCCTCCCTACTCCAACCTATAGCATTGTGTTTTCGTCATTTGCAAATGATGCAAGAGCATCGGGACTTAGCCATCAATGTGAAAGCTTGTTCACATGTTGTGGCTAAACAGGTTGAAATTCATTGACTGATTGGTTAAAAATCAATTTTTACTGAGAGGGTTGGATCTCTCAAGAAATTAGTTAGAATTCATTATTGTAATAAGTTAGAGATTGTCTTATTTTAGATTCAGAGATAGAGTTGTTTGCATAGGTGTGAGAAAGAGCTAAGAAATTTAAGATTTGTTGTTAGATCTATTAAGAATAGAGATTTTGTTGTTAGATATTGTTAGAGTAATATTCGATTGATAAAAGAGAGGAAAAATGTAATGAGAGGAGAGGATTAAGGAGTGGAGTTAGTGGAGCGAGAGTAAGACAATGTGGACTATATTTTTTTTGAGACAGAGGTCTTCATTTTGTGTAATCAGGACAAGGCCAAGACTCTGTAATGTTATGAATGAAATTAATGTCATGTGCATAATTACATAAACGACCCGTGGAGGCCTTGAATGTTTTTTTTTCCCTATCTTTGGATGAAATTAGTGTTGGCTTTGGGTTTTCATTCTTTGCAGTAGAAACACCCATGGTTAAGGCAAATTTGTTGTAGTTTGGGTCTGCAAGCGGAAAACCCATTTACATAGAGAAACTGCACGAAACACTTAGCAGATTCGATAAAGTGGACTTGAAATAATATAAATGTTGCTTTTGGGTCCTCTTGGGTCCGACGTATAAATCGCATCGCATTGGAGGAAGGGAATCGACTTGTGAAATTGCCGAACTTTGATATCGCAACCTAACCGAACCGAAACAGTATAGGGACGATTGGATAGCCTATCGGGTCCACAAAGGCTATCACATCGGAGGTTTGAAGGGGAGGCGGTATATAGTAAAGTGAATATATGGCAATCGCTGATAGCGATTAGAGTTATCGTATCGGACCTCCGCCAAGGGATAGCGTCGATATAAGGGCCTTGCAACTGTCGATCGCCGATATTGCGATTCAATCGGAGCCATCCAATCGGCCAGATCTGGATTTGCGGAAATATTTATATAATCACTTTCCAAAGGGAAAAAAGCTCTGTTTTTGCATTTTTCAAAGGTATTTCGATCCCGAAAGAGAAAAGCATCGTTTAAGCCTTTTGACAGGCATTTAGGTTCTGAAAGGGAAAAAGGCATAGTTTTCAAGCCAAATGGTTGTTCGGCGGGGTGATTGTTGGGTTTTATAGATCCAACTGTGGATTAATTAAACCATTGTTTTACGTCTGCATCATTTGTGTTATCAGAGCAGAAGAGAGGGTTGTTTGCAGCAAAAATTCCGCCAAGGAGAGGCATCAGTCGAGGAAGACCTGAGGCAAACACAGTTCTACTAGAAGAGGTCCGAAGTCTGCGTGTGAGAATGGAGACAATTGAGAAAGCCCAGAAAAGAGCACCTCATGAGGGAGATGAGAGCTCTTCAGAAGAATCTGCTGAGGAGGAAAGAGAGGAAGACAATGAAACTACTAAATTCATCAAGATGCTGGCGAAAGTAGGAGGAAAACCTAAGGTGAAAATCCCTATGTATGAAGGGTGTCTGAATGCAGAGGAACTAATGGATTGGATCAGATCCATAGACAAGTACTTTGATTATGAAGAGGTTGATGAGAAGAAGATGGTAAAGGTTGTAGTCACCAAATTGAAGGGTCATGTGGCTATCTAGTGGGGCGAGGTACAGACATCAAGAACGAGGAAACAGAAACCAAGATCAAGCAATGGGGAAAAATGGTAAGTAAACTAAAAGCCAAGTTTTTGCCTAAAGACTATCATTTGAATCTTTTTAAGCAATTGAAAAATTTAAGGCAAAAAGGAATGTCTGTTAAGGAATATACAGAAGAATTTTATAGATTGAATATTAGGGCAGGACATGTAGAAGATGACATGGAAAAAG
The DNA here is from genome assembly GCA_000404065.3 of Pinus taeda. NCBI lineage: Eukaryota > Viridiplantae > Streptophyta > Pinopsida > Pinales > Pinaceae > Pinus > Pinus taeda. The sequence continues at coordinate 48,038 of APFE030423254.1, read as the reverse complement.
TAGCTATATATATCAATGGATTAAGGTATGAGATATAAGATGAGATTAGCTTTTTAAGTTTGAAAACTATTGAAGATGCCTATCAATCAAGTTTGAAGGCAGAGGAGAGGATATTGAGAAAGCAGAATCAGAGGAATAGAGGAAGGAGCTCAGTGAGAGGTAGAGGAGCTACCAGATCCAGAGGACAATAGCATCCGCATGAAGCAGGAAGCTCAAGTAGCAAACCACCATAGAGGGGTGAAGCTAATAAAGGATGATTTGCACCCAGAGGAAGAGGGCGAGGAAGAGATGTTTGGTGTTATACATGTGGAGAGTGGGGACATATGTCATGGTACTGTCCTCATAATAAACGAGCAAATCAAAGTAATGCAAATGTGGCTGATGAAAAGCTAGAACCACCTCAACTTATGGAGAAAGAAGAACCCCCTGAAGAAGTTGAATCATTGTTATTAAGAAGAACTTTGCTTAGAACATAGAAGGAGACTGGAGAACCTACGCAGAGGAAGAACTTGTTCAGAACCACCTGTAAATCAAAAGGTAAGTGTTGTAAAGTAATAATTGACAGTGGAAGCACTGACAATCTTGTGTCCACAGAGATGGTGGATAAGCTTGGGTTAGCAGAGACATAACATCCTACACCCTACAGAGTTTCTTGGTTACAGAAGGGGCGTCAAGTCATTGTGATAGAAAAATGCAATGTTGAGATACAAATTGGTACGTATAAAGATGTGATTTTATGCGATGTAATGCCCATGGATGTATGTCATATATTATTGGGGAGACCGTGGCATTTTGATCGGAAAGCGATTCATGACGGGAGGAGAAACACCCACACCATGGAAAAGGATGGAATTAAGCACACGTTATTGCCATTGAAGAATGATGTTGATAAAGGTACGCCTAGAAATAGTATTATGTTGATAAGTGGAAAAGAATTGCTACAGGAGGTAGTGAAAAGCGAGGAGTTGCATTTTGCTATAGCAGGAAGGCCAAAGGTAATCTTAACTTCCACAAATTTAGATGATCTTCCAGAAGAAGTTAAAGTTATGTTAGATGATTTTGTTGATATCATTGTGGATTAATTACTTAATGCATTACCACCGATTAGAAGTATTAGCCATCATATCGATCTAATACCAGGGGCAAGCTTACCAAATAAAGTTGCGTATAGGCTAACTCGTCAAGAAAACGCAGAAGTTGGAAGGCAAGTATAGGAGCTGATGGATAAGGGGCTAATTAGAGAAAGTCTTAGCCCATGTGCTGTACCAACAGTACTCAGTCCGAAGAAAGGAGGGGAATGGCGCATGTGCACGGATTCCAGAGCTATCTACAAGATCATAATAAGGTACAAATTTCCTTTGCCACACATGGATGATTTAATGGACTGTTTAAGTGGATCCAAATACTTTACTAAGATAGATTTGAAGAGTGGGTATCATCAGATAAGATTTCGAGAAGGTGATGAATGGAAAACTGCATTCAAAACAAATAGTGGATTTTATGAGTGGTTAGTGATGCCTTTTGGACTCACTGATGCACCCAACACATTCATGAGGTTAATGAATGAAGTCTTGAAGGAGTATGCAGGTAAATTTGTTATTTTTTACCTTGATGATATTTTGATTTTTAGTGAAAGTAAAGAGGAGCATTTAGAACATATTAAGTTGGTCTTAAGAACTCTGAAAAAAGTGAAACTACTAATAAATTTGAAGAAGTGTAGTTTCATGAAGGAGGAGCTGGTGTACTTGGGATTTGTAGTTTCTAAAGTAGGCTTGAAGATGGATCCGGAAAAATTCCAAGCAATTTGGAACTAGCCTACTCCCAGAAGCATATTTGAGGTAAGAAGCTTCCACGGACTTGCAAGTTTTTACAGAAAGTTTATAAGAGGTTTTAGTCAAATTTGTGCACCAATCCTTGAGACAATCAAGGAGATCAATCAGCCATTTCGATGGATAGAAGCAGCAGACATAAATTTTGACTTTCTAAAGAAGAAAATCACAGAAGAGCCAATTTTAGCATTGCCTAATTTTGAGAAAGTCTTTAAAGTAGAAACAGATTCTAGTGGGGTAGCAGTTGGTGCAGTTTTGAGTCAGGAGCAAAGGCCAATAGCATATTTCAATGAGAAATTGAATGATGCAAAGAAGAAATAATCTTCTTATGATAAGGAGTTTTATGATATTGTGCAGGCTTTGAAAAAGTGGAGACATTACTTTCCAAAAGAATTCATATTATATTCAGAGAATCATGCCTTACAGTTTATCAATAACCGGCCGAAGCTGAATCAGAAGCATGCCAAGTGGGTAGAATTTTTGCAGAGTTTTACTTTTGTAATAAAGCATAATAGTGGTAAGTCTAATAAAGTAGCAGATGCATTGAGCAGAGTAAGTTTTATTATGCAAGAGTTCAAAGAGGGTGTTGTAAGATTTGAGGAAATGATTGAAATGTACAAGGATGATGAAAATTTCAGAGATATCTACACAACAGTTCAAAATCCAATGAGCCATAACAAAAGTCAGTGGATGGACTACCTCATTCAAGGAGGCTTATTATTTAAAAGCAACAAGTTGTGTATTCCCAAATGTTCCATGAGGGAAAGCATAATTAAAGAGAAACATAGTGCAGGGTTATCTGGTCATTTTGGACAAGATAAAACCTTCGCTTAGGTGAATGCTTTTTATTATTGATTGAAAATGCAAACTGATGTTAAGAAGTTTGTTGAGAAATGTAGGATATGTCAGCATGCAAAAGGAAGGAGTTAGAATGCAGGTCTGTATCAGCCATTGCCAATACCAGACCGACCATGGGATGTAGTCAGCATGGATTTTGTTCTAGGATTACCAAAATCCCAATGAGGAAATGATTCTATTTATGTTGTAGTAGATAGATTTTCTAAAATGGCACATTTCATAGCATGTAGGAAAACTAGTGATGCAACACACATAGCTAATTTATTATTTTCAGAGATTGTGAGATTGCATGGGTTACCTGTAAGTATTGTATCTGATCGAATACCAAGTTTGTAGGGCATTTCTGAAGGACACTTTGGAAGAAACTGGGAGCTAACCTCAGTTTTAGTTCAGCATACCATCCTCAAATAGATGGATAAATTGGAGTAATGAACAAGAGCTTGGGGAATATATTAAGGAGTTTAGTATATCAGAATCCCAAACAGTGGGATTTGGCACTAGCTCAAGTTGAGTTCGCTTACAATGATACTCCAAACCGAAGCACTCGAATGAGTCCATTTCAAATTGTCTTTGGAATGCACCCAAGATGTGTGTATGAGATCAGGAATTTGGGAAAACAGGAAACCATGAGTGCAAGTGCTGGAGAATTTACAAAACATATGTAGAGATTACAAGAAGCAGTCAAGAGCAAATTGCAGGAAAGCAGTAAAAAATACAACAAATGATAGATCTGAAAATAAGAGAAAAGGAGTTCCAAGTAGGCGATTTAGTAATGGCATATTTGAGGAAAGAGAGATTTCATACTAAAACTTACAACAAGCTAAAAATGAAAAACATAGAACATTGTAAAATTATAAGAAAATTTTCAGCCAATGCATATGAGATTGAGATACCAGAAGGGATTGGAATATACCTTGTATGAAGAAGATACCTCTAAAACAGGTTTTGATTAACTAATAAAAGAAGCCATGAGAATGGTCATGTATATATTTTATTCTTCTTTGTGTTTTTTTTGTGGTAAAAAAAAATGTAAATGCTAAGAAAAATAACATAATAAATGGAAGAGATAATAAAAGGGTACATTACATAACATACAATATATAGTATAATCCAAAACATGTAAAACATATAATGTATGGCCTTATAATCTCTACGTTTAAAATGAGCAAACTTTAAATAGTAAACTATATTATAGTACATGGGAGTAAGATCTTAAAACAAAGAACATAAGTGGTGAATTTGAAGGTTCTTCACCAAATCAACTCCCATGCATTGAAATGCATTGCAAAACTTATGACGTGGGAATTAAATAATTCAACTACTGAATCATAAGAAATTGATGAGATTGTTTGAGTGATGTGATCTTTGCTTCCAATTATAAGAATAAAACAAGCATCATAAATGTATATTGTTCCAAAATCCATAACACGAATGTTATTCACTATGAAAATGTCAAAACTTTATATTGACAGGGACTCCTCGAATATCACATTAGAGATTATATTCAATGGTGAACTGAATAATACATTTGACAATTGGCATATAGAAACGTCTGACTGGTGCTCTCTCCATGAAGTTACACCTTGAGATTTCAAAACCTCATCTCATTTATGGCTTGTATACTCAGTTGTTGGCTCTAACCACCATTGGGCATAATTCAAACCGTGTTAAATCAAGGATCTATTATTACAACTAACTTATTTCTAAGGGATTGTCATGGATCTGAGAGATGCTACCATTGATTTCACCAGAAAAGTTTGATCGTCAACGAATACGTTGGTGGAGATATGCATTCTCTGCAACAATAGCTGAGTGTACTTGGACGCAGTCTGAAACAGCACGGTGTCGAGCAAATGCAGGGTGGCGACAGAACAATGATACCATTGGCATGGATAGCAGAGTGTACTTCGAAGCTAGTCTGGAAAATCACAAATGCAATATGGCGGTAGAAACAATAATGACAGAATAAGAGCCAAACCTCATCAACCAATCAACATGTAATAAAATAAAATAAAATTATTAGAAAGAAATAAATTAATTTTATTTATAAAGTTAACTTTATAACTTGGTCTTTAATTTTTAGGTCAAACGGGCATTTTCAAATGCGTTGTACCCTGCGGCTGCAGGGATAACAACAAGATACAAGGTAAAATCAATTTTAAAATTGTCATTTGAAGTTATTATGCAGTTTGTTTACTATTTAAAGCGTGGAGTAAATTAACATTTTTTCAAATTGTTGTTCGAAACCATGAATGTTTTTTGTATTCAAATTTTAAATCAGTGAATCATAAGTATCTTCTTGTATCTTTATTTTCTGTGAAATGTGTTTCACTTCCAATGTTATCATATATTATGGAATTTTATTTAATGAATTTTTGGCATATCATGTGTGTTCCTGACATACTAAACAACATTTGACTCCATATTTGAAAATATCTCTAAAAATAACATTATTTAACCCCCTACTAATACGAACCCAATGCACTTTCCCAATTTGACATATCATGTGTGTTCGTGACATACTAAAAACTACCCTTAATTTGACTACATATTTGAAAATATCTCTAAAAGTAACATTATTTAACCCCCTACTAATACGAACCCAATACACTTTCCCAATTTAAAAATCCCCTACTTCCACAAAATATTGTAGGTATCTATTTTTTCATTAATTTTTTTTATACCCCTTTATATTTTTTCATTAATTTTGAACTCCATTTTTTATATCTATCAATATAAAAATTATTTGGGGCATATTATATGCTCAATATATTATGTCATTTTTTCTTCAATATATATCCCCCAATATGAACACCCGTCGTATGGTATTTCTCCCCAGTGAAGCCACCATGCCATGCACCCTACACAACATATTGAAAATCAAAATATCATGTATTCATCTTTATCTCAAATCCAAGATGAAAAAAACACATATATAGAAAAAAACCGAATACAGATATTTCCAAAGACAACAACCATGCTGAAACACGACCCTATGGCGAAATTGAAATGAAAAAAATCTCCAAAATTTATATAACGGATAACAAACACCTGATCCATTATAGACATAAACATACATGTGCCAGCAACAATGATGGCTTGGCACCATTTCTCATCTTAAGCATCTCTAGTGGTGAAAACCCCAATAGTAATGGTATGGGTGGTTCCATGCTTGTCAAAATGTAGCCATCTAAGTCCAATTCCAGCTTCCCTACCAAAATCTTGAAGGACTCAATCATTTTCTCCTCATCCTCCTCTCAAGATTGCTTGGCTCGTTCAGCTACTTCGGCCATTTTCTGCTTAACAGATTCTTTCGTCTTGATTGCCTTTTGTGCCATTTCACAAAATTTTTCCTTACCTGCTCCTAGGCTTGTTCTAGGGTTTGATTCCCCTTAGCCTCCCAAGCCTCTTAGGCTCAATGGATTGCTTCAAAAAAATAAGAATTTTATGCTTTTGAATAGGCCATACGATGCCAGAAAAACCATGCGTTGTCAAAACCAAGAGTCCAAAAACATTTAGTAATTTGATTGAGTTAAAATGTTTAGATCACATAAATAATGATAATATAACAAGGCATACATCTCTTCCATTCTGGGTTGGAGAACACCTCTAGATGCAACGAGTCAAAATGCAAGACATTACAACATCTCTTCCATATGGATGTCGCTTCTCTCAGAGCAATAAAATTATTTTAGAATATTATAAGGAGGCTAAATCCCTACCATACACTTAATAATTATTGATAATTAAATTAAAATTATATAAGCCTCATTCCAAAATAGGAATGCCTATGAACATAACTAGTGCATCCATATAAATAAAATGACTGGTAAATGTAGTAAGCATCAAAACACTTCCTTTATGATACATTTCACCTTGCTAAAAAAATCATCAAAAGTAGCTAAACTATAACTTTATTAGTACTATTATCATTATTTATAAAAATAATAAATATATAAAAATATATATATATATATATATATATATATATATATATATATATATATATATATATATATATATTTAGAAAAACATAGAACAAGATTCTCAACCATGTATATTCAACCCCATTTTACCACGGAGATTCTTAATATATAAAAGACTTTGTTACAATATAATGGGACAGTACCATGGCTTATCAATACCACATGCCAAAAAATCACAACTCGTTTCTTTTGACACTTGTTCATATGACATTTTTAATTAATTAATTTAATTAAAAGGATAAAAATGACATAACTACCTTGGAGATAAAACTCAACATTTGATTTGTGCATAGTACTATGAATATTCCATGAAATTTTAATCCATATCATCCACCTAATAATTATTGATAATTAAATTAAAATTCTAACCTATTGACTTAAGTAATAGTATTCATACTATTATTACAAGAAATATTATTAATAATAACACTATAAATAGTACTAATAATAAACTTAATAGTATTATAGTTATAATAATAATATTAAAGTATTAATGTTAAAAGTATTAATAATAAAATTGATAGTATTAAAACTATTGTTAATAATAGTAGTATTAATAATAATAAAGTATAAAATAACAATAATAATAATAGAAGAATATAATAAATAGATAAAGTAGTTACCAGATGGGGTGAAAAACATCATTGAAGTGTGGGAAGGGATGACTTGGTTGCCATCACCCCCCTCGAGTGGGAGGCATCATGGTCCCAACCACTGCATGACTCACACTCATTACCTTGATGATCCACGACACGCTCAACACCATTACCTAGTTAATGACTTTGGGTGGCATTCGAGAGAATTCTCTTGATGATAGCATGGTGAGTTATAATATGGGTTGGCGAAAGAATACCATTCTCGTCCTTGTCGAGTTGTGCTCATACCTTTCACTCTAGTAAATTCCTCCACATAGACCTAGTTTCTGCTTCTGCATTGTTGTTTCCATTTTATTGAGGGGACATGATCAAGTCCTCTTGACTTGACCTCCCCATTGAGGTTAGTATTTGGCTCTTGCCTAATAAGAAAAATGGAATTTTAGAGATTTTAACTAGGGTGGTTTTTGGGTTGCATTTAGGTACTCTGGAGAGGATGTATGTTGCTCTAGGCATGGAGCACCCTTGTAATTGTTAGGTTGCATGGAAAGGCTACCAAGTCCTTACACCCCATCTATCATGGGGGCCACACTTAGGGATGCGTTGGAACTCAGGCATTTCAATGAACTAATTCTATTTGCATTGAGTTTTACATTTATTATGGTTGCTACATTTAGATGTCAGTGAAGATGTCCTCATTTTTGGAACATATCCTAGTTTGGTATAGGGGCAGGCTCACTCTTTGCTTTGTGTCACTATGGATAGTTTTCCACTTTTCTTATTTGTTTATTGGTATTTGCTCTAGTATGAATTCTAAGCCTTTGAAGGTTAGCTTTTCCCTAATTGGAGTTTCTCTTCCACAATTGTCACTACCTTGGGAAGGTTCTCTCCCTCTCTCTCTCTCTCTCTCCTATATTTCTTGACTATTTCCTCCCTTGCTTGAGCTCTTAAAGACCCCACTTCCTTGTCTCTTGTTCGTTGCACCTTTAGGGAATCTTCCTATGCATCCACCCTCTCACGGTCACCTTCACTCCTCCTTGCCTCCTCTACCATGCCATGACAAAGAGCATGGAGTTGTCATGGTTTCTCCAACAAAGTGGAAGGGAGCACAAGAGCTCATCTTCATGCTCACAATGTGGCCCGTCGCTATCAAATCTACATTCCTAAGAATATTCAACAAGAAAATGATCGTACTTCAACAAAGGTTCTTGCTAATAGGGATAAACTTATTGATGAAGAGCTATTGGCATCAATTCCTGAATGGGTCCCTGGTCTGGGTCACAACCAAGCACACAAAATCTAGTACCTATGCACCATTTAGATTTATAAGAACATCAAGGTACTTCTCATCAAAGTTATTATGGAGTGTAATGAGACTAAAAGAGAAATTCTGCTACATTTGGATGAGCTCCAAATCATGTACATAGATATGGGCCTCAAACATAGGGATATAACTCTCAGGCCAACTTAGATCAAAACCATTCTAAATCATGGAAAAGGTCCATCTTTGCCATGAACCTTAACTCAACCCATTGGCATCTCCTTCTCTTCTTGAATAGCTCTTGTTGCCTACAGTCTTGCTAGTTTAATTTCCAATCTAGGCAATTATATGTTACCAGTTTAAAGTTTTGGGAAGCCATAGTTTTTTGCTTATGATCATAATTTTAATGTATATGCTATCAACAATATAGATGTTAGTAGACTTACCAACAATTAGTTCAACTAGTTCTCGTTTTTTCTTACAATTTGCACAAAATATCTTCTTTTTTTTCCAATGTTCTGGTTTCCCTAATGGCAAGCCAATAAGGTAAATGAGTGGTTATTGATGTAATATTTTTCATTGAGCCATAAAAGCTGCTTAATTTTAAAATAAAAGGATAAATTAGTAATATTAGTAAATACTACTAAATTGATAGACTAGAACAATAAAATACTAGTAGTGGTATATAATATAAAAGTATAAATAATCAAGTTGACAAAGAAAGGAGAAAGACACCAAACCAAACTATTTGGAAAACATGAATCAACACAAGAAAGGGAAACAATATAAAACAAATCATTAATAAGAGAAGAAAAAAAAATAAGAGTTAAAACAAGCACAGAGAAAAAAAGAAACAATCAGAAAAATCAAGGCCATAAAGAAGAGAGAAAGAAAAGGGACACAAAGAACATGAAGAAAAGAAAACCCTAAAGAAAGTAAAAACAAGAGGGCCAAGAAAAGGAAGAATAAAAAAAGGAGCCAAGCAAAGAAGGAGAAGATTAGGGAACTGATCATTCATATGTTAAGGAGAAATTAAGCAACTATGGTGCTTTTATCTTTGGCTTTGAAATTCATTACACTCTCAAACTAAATAGCTTGGTTTGTGATATGGTATGGTGCATTATCTATATGAATGTATTGAATCAATTGCAAGTAATGAACGTCCAGGAAACCCTACTTATAGTGTACAGAGCCACCCTAGTCTTCTCACAATTTCTTAGGATGTGCTAACCCATGAACCACTTTCCCAACTTGCATTTAAGTCTATAAGTAATGGTTTACACATATAAAAAAAGAACAATCTTATTTCTTTTCTTTTTCCTTCCAATTCTTTCAAATTAGAAATAAAATCTCCACCCTAACACGTTGCAATGATGAAAGGAATTCTATTACACATTAGATCTTATCATCAAGGAGAGTATATTTCTAGGTTATGGATGCAAGGAGGAGGTAACCATATAATTTTGAGGTCCAAATCCACACTAACTTAGTACAGTGAAAAAACTAGAACAAATGCTTAAATGTTTCGTATTTATGGTAGACAAAGCATTTAGATTAGAAACTCAAATATAATTAAGGAATTTTCCAAGAGGAAGGCTACGTAGAAGCAAGGACAAAGAAAACATGGTTTTTTTGTGTTAAATTAAATCTTTCCACATTCTATATATCTAGAAAAGCTAGGAAGACTACTTAGAGGCCACCCTTTAGAGTTTGTTTAACATGACATCATTGATAACCTCGGGGTTGAGTCATTGTTACCCATAACAAGGATTGTATTTCTAAAACCTTTTGATTGATTCCACCCTCGGTCTTTCCACCAAGTAGTTGGATTGGGCATGCCTAACTTAGAAACAAGTCATCTAAGACTAACGTTTGATTTTTCTCAATGTAGGCTTATTTGACATAACTAAAGATTTGTTTCCAACATGTCCCATGGCTTCAATTAATGTGTGTAATCCTCAAAGAGATCACTTCTTTCACAATGTTCTTTTTCAAACAAAGCCTTCATTGAGACTGAGCTATTTCTTCCAAGGATTTATCTTCATATTGGATTAGAGGAGACCACTAGATGTAATGCACCAAAATGAGTCATTTCTCTTGGAAAGGTGATGTTTTATAGCCTCGAAGGCCTTCTAAATACTTTGAACTACAAAGGTACCTTGGATTTCGACTTTGGTCAGAGTTCACAACAACAAGGTATACTATTTGGCATTCCATAGTCTCTTTTTACCCAATAGGGTTCCTTGCAAGATGCAATTGCATTGGAGAACTTTCTAGTACTCTTAACCCTCATACCTCCACAATGTGAACCTCATACTGTACACAGAAATCTTGAGCTTTTTTGAAAGAACAAATCATCCATAACCTACCCCACTTCTTAGGGTTGCAATAGAACCTCTAGTTGGCTTGATTAAATCCTAGTTTTCCTTGTAGGTTGGTTGAGAGAAAGTCTTGAAGACAATTCTCTAGCCATTAATATGCAATAATATATGGAATTCAACATGAATACTAGTACATGAATGAACAATAGATAACACCTTTGAGAAAATATGGAGTCTAGAGAATCCACTTATAAATTTTATTAGTTAATTGTTGCAATACCACCCGTTAAAGGGATTTCAACAAATTTTAGAAGGAAAAGGTGATCATTAGGAACTTAAAGGCCTAACCATGTTGAATCCATGACAATAATAGATTGGATAGCCAACCAAGAATTCCTTCCTACTCCAACCTATAACATTATGTTTTCGTCATTTGCAAATGATGCAGGCGCATTGGGACTTAGCCAACAATGTGAAAGCTTGTTCACATGTTGTGGCTAAACCGGTTGAAATTCATTGACCGATTGGTCAAAAATAGGTTTTTACTGAGAGGGTTGGATCTCTCAAGGAATTAGTTAGAATTCATTATTGTAATAAGTTAGAGACTGACTTATTTTAGATTCAGAGATAGAGGTTTTTGCATAGGTGTGAGAAAGAGCTAAGAAATAGAAGATTTGTTGTAAGATCTATTAAGAATAAAGATTTTGTTGTTAGATATTGTTAGAGTAATATTCGATTGATAAAAGAGAGGAAAAATATAATGAGAGGAGAGGATTAAGGAGTGGAGTTAGTGGAGCAAGAGTAAGACAACGTGGATTGTATTTTTTTTTAGACAGAGGTATTCATTTTGTGTAATCAGGCCAAGGTCGAGACTCTGTAATGTTATGAGTGAAATTAATTTCGTGTGCATAATTACATAAACGGCCCATGGAGGCCTTGAATGTTTGTTTTTCCCTGTCTTCGGATGAAATTGGTGTTGGCTCTGTGTTTTCATTCTTTGCAATAGAAACGCCCGTGGTTAAGGCAAATTTGGTGTAGTTTGGGTCCTCAAGCGGAAAACCCATTTACACAGAGAAACTGCATGAAACACTTATCGGATTCGATAAAGAAGACTTGAAATAATATAAATGTCGCTTTTGGGTCTTATCAGGTCTGACATATAAATCGCATTGCATCGGAGGAAGGGAATCGGCTTGTGAAATCACTGAACTCTGATATCGCAACCTAACCGGATCGAAACAGTATAGGGACAACTGGATAGCCTATTGGGTCCACAAAGGCTATCGCATCGGAGGTTTGAAGGGTTGGAGGTATATAGTAAAGCAGATATATGGCAATCATCGATAGCGATTAGAGTTATCGCATCGGACCTCCGCCAAGGGATAGCGCCGATATAAGGGCCTTACAACTGTCGATCGCCGATATTGCGATTCAATCTGAGCTGTCCGATCAGCCAGATCTGGATTTGCGGCAATATTTATATAATCTCTTTCCAAAGGGAAAAAAACTCTATTTTTGAATTTTTCAAAGGTATTTCGGTCCCGAAAGAGAAAAGAATTGTTTAAGCCTTTTGACAGGCCTTTAGGTTCTGAAAGGGAAAAATGCATAGTTTTCAAGCCAAAGGGGTGTTCGGCAGGGTGATTGTTGGGTTTTATAGATCCAACTGTGGATTAATTAAACCATTGTTTTCCGTTTGCGTCATTTGTGGTATCAGAGCAGAAGAGAGGGTTGTTTGCAGCGAAAATGCTGCCAAGGAGAGGCATCGGTCGAGGAAGACCTGAGGCAAACACAGTTCTACTAGAAGAGGTCCGGAGTCTGCGTGTGAGAATGGAGACAATTGAGACAGCCCAGAGAAGAGCACCTGGTGAGGGAGATGAGAGCTCTTCAAAAGAATCTGTTGAGGAGGAAAGAGTAGAAGACAATGAAATTGCTAAAGTCAACAAGATGTTGGCAAAAGTAGGAGGAAAGCCTAAGGTGAAAATCCTTATGTATGAAGGGAGTCTGAATGCAAAGGAACTAATGGATTGGATTAGATCCATAGACAAGTACTTTGATTATGAAGAGGTTGATGAGAAGAAGATGGTGAAGTTTGCAGTCACCAGATTGAAGGGTTATGCGGCTATCTGGTGGGACGAGGTACAGACATCAAGAACGAGGAAAGGAAAATCCAAGATCAAGCAATGGGACAAAATGGTAAGTAAACTGAAAGCCAAGTTTTTACCTAAAGACTATCATTTGAATCTTTTTAAACAATTTCAAAATTTAAGGAAAAAAGGAATGTTTATTAAGGAATATACAAAAGAATTTTATTAATTGAGTATTAGGATAGGACATGTAGAAGATGAGATGGAAAAAGTAGCTAGATATATCAATGGATTAAGGTATGAGATACAAGATGATATTAGCTTTTTAAGTCTGAAAACTATTGAAGATGCCTATCAATCAAGTTTGAAGGCAGAGGAGAAGATATTGAGAAAGCAGAATCAGAGGAATAGAGGAAGGAGCTCAATGAGAGGTAGAGGAGCTACCAGATCCAGAGGACAACAACATCCACATGAAGCAGGTAGCTCAAGTAGCAAACCACCATAGAGGGGTGAAGCTAACAGAGGAAGATTCACACCCAGAGGAAGAGGGCGAGGAAGAGATGTTCGGTGTTATACATGTGGAGAGTGGGGACATATGTCATGGGAATGTCCTCATAATAAACCAGCAAGTCAGAGGAATGCAAATGTGGCTGAGGAAAAGCCAGAACCAACTCGACTTATGGAGAAAGAAGAACCCCCCGAAGAAGGTGAATCACTGTTATTAAGAAGAACTTTGCTTAGAATAGAGAAGGAGACCTGGAGAACCTGCGCAGAGGAAGAACTTGTCCATAACCACCTGTAAATCAAAAGGTAAGTATTGTAAAGTAATAATTGACAGTGGAAGCACTGACAATCTTGTGTTCATAGAGATCGTGGATAAGCTTGGGTTAGCAAAGACAGTACATCCTACACCCTACAGAGTGTCTTGGTTACAGAAGGGGCATCAAGTCATTGTGATAGAATAATGCAATGTTGAGATACAAATTGGTACGTATAAAGATGTGATTTTATGATATGTAATGCCCATGGATGTATGTCACATATTATTGGGGAGACCGTGGCATTTTGATCGGAAAGCGATTCATGAAGGGAGGAGAAACACCCACACCATAGAGAAGGATGGAAGTAAGCACACGTTGTTGCCATTGACGAATGATGCTGATAAAGGTACGCCTGGAAATAGTATTATGTTGATAAGTGGAAAAGAATTGCTACAGGAGGTAGTGAAAAGCGAGGAGTTGCATTTTGCCATCATGGGAAGGCCAAAGGTAATCTTAACTTCCACAAATTTAGATGATTTGCCTAAAGGAGTTAAAGTTCTGTTAGATGATTTTGCTGATATCATTGTGGATGAATTACTTAATGCATTACCACCGATTAGAAGTATTAGCCATCATATCGATCTAATACTAGGGGCAAGCTTGCCGAATAAAGCTGTGTATAGACTAACTCCTCAAGAAAACATAGAAGTTGGAAGGCAAGTATAGGAGCTGATGGATAAGGGGTTGATTAGAGAAAGTCTTAGCCCATGTGTTGTACCAACAATACTCAGTCTGAAGAAAGGAGGGGAATGGTGCATGTGCACAGATTCCAGAGCTATCAACCAGATCACAATAAGGCACAGATTTCCTTTGCCACGCATGGATGATTTAATGGAATGTTTAAGTAGATCCAAATACTTTACTAAGATAGATTTGAAGAGTGGGTATCATCAGATAAGAATTCAAGAAGGTGATGAATGGAAAACTGCATTCAAAACAAATAGTGGATTGTATGAGTAGTTAGTGATGCCTTTTGGACTCACTGATGCACCCAGCACATTCATGAGGTTAATGAATGAAGTCTTGAAGGAGTATGCAGGTAAATTTGTTATTGTTTACCTTGATGATATTTTGATTTTGAGTAAAAGTAAAGAGGATCATTTAGAACATCTTAAGTTGGTCTTAAGAACTCTGCAGAAAGAGAAACTACTAATAAATTTGAAGAAGTGTAGTTTCATGAAGGAGGAGCTGGTGTACTTGGGATTTGTAGTTTTAAAGCGGGCTTGAAGATGGATCCGGAGAAAGTCCAAGCAATTTGGAACTGGCCTACTCCCAGAAGCATATTTGAGGTAAGAAGCTTCCACAGACTTGCAAGTTTTTACAGAAAGTTTATAAGAGGTTTTAGTCAAATTTGTGCACCAATCCTTGAGACAATCAAGGAGATCAAACAACCATTTCAATGGATAAAAGCAGAAGACAAAAAATTTAATTTGCTAAAGAAGAATATCATAGAAGAGCCAATTTTAGCATTGGCTAATTTTGAGAAAGTCTTTCAAGTAGAAACGGATTCTAGTGGGGTAGTAGTTGGCGCAGTTATGGGTCAGGAGCAAAGGCCAATAGCATATTTCAATGAGAAACTGAATAATGCAAAGAAGAAATATTCTTCTTATGATAAGGAGTTTTATGTTATTGTGCAGGCTTTGAAAAAGTGGAGACATTACTTGATTCCAAAAGAATTCATATTATATTCAGACAATCATGCCTTACAGTTTATCAATAACCGGCTGAAGCTGAATTAGAAGCATGCCAAGTGGGTAGAATTTCTGCAGAGTTTTACTTTTGTAATAAAGCATAAGAGTGGTAAGTCTAATAAAGTAGCAGATGCATTGAGCAGGGTAAGTTTTATTATGCAAGAGTTTAAAGAGGGTGTTGTAGGATTTGAGGAAATGATTGAAATGTACAAGGATGATGAAGATTTCAGAGATATCTACACAATAGTTCAAAATCCAATGAGCCATAACAGAAGTCAGTGGATGGACTACCTCATTCAAGGAGGCTTATTATTTAAAAGCAACAAGTTGTGTATTCCCAAATGTTCCATGAGGGAAAACATAATCAAAGAGAAACATAGTGGAGGGTTATCTAGTCATTTTGGACAAGATAAAACCTTCACTCAGGTGAATGATTTTTATTATTGGCTGAAAATGCAAACTGATGTTAAGAAGTTTGTTGAGAAATGTAGGATATGTTAGCATGCAAAAGGAAGGAGTGAGAATGCAGGACTGTATTAGCCATTGCCAATACCAAACCGACCATGGGATGTAGTCAGCATGGATTTTGTTCTGGGATTACCAAAAAGCTAGAGAGGAAATGATTCTATTTATGTTGTAGATAGATTTTCTAAAATGGCACATTTCATAGCATGTAGGAAAACTAGTGATGCAACACACATAGCTAATTTATTCTTTTCAGAGATTGTGAGATTGCATGGGTTACTTGTAAGTATTGTATCTGATCGAGATACCAAGTTTGTAGGGCATTTATGGAGGACACTTTGGAAGAAACTCGGAGCTAACCTCAGTTTTAGTTCAGCATGCCATCCTCAAACAGATGGACAAACTGGAGTAGTGAACAAGAGCTTGGGGAATATATTAAGGAGTTTAGTATATCAGAATCCCAAACAATGGGATTTGGCACTAGCTCAAGCTGAGTTCGCTTACAATGATACTAACCGAAACACTGGAATGAGTCCATTTCAGATTGTCTTTGGAATGCACCCAAGAGGTGTGCATGAGCTCAGGAATTTGGGAAAACAGGAAACCAGGAGTGCAAATGCTGAAGAATTTGCAAAACAGATGCAGAGATTACAAGAAAAAGTCAAGAGAAAATTGGAGGAAAGCAGTAAAAAATACAACAGAGTGTAGATTTGAAAAGAAGAGAAAAGGAGTTCCATGTAGGAGATTTAGTAATGGCATATTTGAGGAAAGAGAGATTTGCTACTAAAACTTACAACAAGCTGAAAATGAAAAAGATAGGACCTTGTAAAGTTATAAGAAATTTTTCAGCCAATGCATATGAGATTGAGATACCAAAAGGGATTGGAATATCCCCCATTTTTAATGTTGTAGATTTATATCCATACAAGGAGGCAGAGACAGAATTGCAGGAGGAAACTACAAGAGATGAAGTTCAAACCGTGAACTAGGAGGAATAAGTACCAAAAACAGTCAAGAAAGAAGTTGAAGCTATTTTGGATCAAAGAGTATCCAAGAAAACCAGAAGGAAGACTTATTTCCAATATCTAGTCAAGTGGAAAGGACAGCGAGTGGAAGATTCTAGTTGGTTGACTACAGTAGAACTACAGAAGTATGGAGTAAGTCCTGAAAGCTTGAAGGAAAATTCTTTTCTTCCCCGAGAGTCTGATGTAGGAGCATCAGGACTTAGCTAGCAATGTGAAAGCTTGTTCACATGTTGTGGCTAAATAGGTTGAAATTCATTAACTGATTGGTCAAAAACTAATTTTTACTGAGAGGGCTGGATCTCTCAAGAAATTAGTTAGAATTCATTATTGTAATAAGTTAGAGACTCTCTTATTTTAGATTCGAGATAGAGTTGTTTGCATAGGTGTGAGAAAGAGCTAAGAAACAAAAGATTTGTTGTTAGATCTATTAAGAATAGAGATTTTTCTCTTAGATATTGTTAGAGTAATATTCGATTGATAAAAGAGAGGAAAAATGTAATGAGAGGAGAGGATTAAGGAGTGGAGTTAGTGGAGCGAGAGCAAGACAACGTGGATTGTATTTTTTTTGAGACAGAGGTCTTCATTTTGTGTAATTAGGCCAAGGCCGAGACTCTGTAATGTTATGAATGAAATTAATTTCGTGTGCATAATTACATAAACGGCCCGTGGAGGCCTTGAATGTTTGTTTTTCCCGGTCTTCGAATGAAATTGGTGTTGGCTCTGTGTTTTCATTCTTTGCAGTAGAAACACCCGTGGTTAAGGCAAATTTGGTGTAATTTGGGTCTGCAAGCGGAAAACCCATTTACATAGAGAAACTGCACGAAACACTTAGCGGATTCGATAAAGCAGACTTGAAATAATATAAATGTCGCTTTTGGGTTTTATCGGGTCCGACGTATATATTGCATCACATCGAAGGAAGGGAATCGGCTTATGAAATCACCGAACTTCGATATCACAACCTAACCGGACCGAAGCAGTATAGGGACGATTGGATAGCTTATCAAGTCCGCAAAGGCTATCGCATTGGAGGTTTGAAGGGGAGGTGGTATATAGTAAAGCGGGGGCAATCGCCGATAGCGATTAGAGTTATCGCATCGGACCTCCGCTAAGGGATAGCGCTGATATAAGGGCCTTGCGACTGTTGATCACTGATATTGTGATTCAATCTGAGCCATCCAATCGGCCAGATCTGGATTTGCGACAATATTTATATAATCACTTTCCAAAGGGAAAAAAGCTCTGTTTTGGCATTTTTCAAAGGTATTTCGGTTCCGAAAGGGAAAAGCATTGTTTAAGCCTTTTGATAGGCCTTTAGGTTCCGAAAGGGAAAAAGGCATAATTTTCAAGCCAAAGGGGTGTTCGGCGGGGTGATTGTTGAGTTTTATAGATCTAACTGTGGATTAATTAAACCATTGTTTTCTGTGTGCGTCAGCAAATTGGAGCTTGAGGCTTCAATCAAGATGTGAAAAAATTCCATGGTGTTGTCCACCAATGTTTTTTCCTCAAAGATGCCAAGAAAAGAGAAGTTAACAACATGTCCATTTTAACCATTTGACTAGTGTTAGGGCCAAGGAGGGGAATAATTTCAACGAGACTATGAGAAGTTTGATGATGAGGAAAGTAGCCTGGAGCCTTTACATCTAGAACACATAAGTTTTGGGCTAGATTGTAGCCATTTCCATCCATTCTAAATAAGCCAACTTCCTCAAAATTAATTACTTGAATAGCATATAAACTCAATGATTCATAATATCAAGTCTTTGTAACTCAAAGAACAAATTGGGCAAAACCAAGTCTCTATAACATGGCCAAGATAAAAGGCCATTCAATGTAGTCATATACTTTTTCAAAGTCTAACTTGATAAATAACATTCCATCCCATGCATATAGCCCATTCCATATTCTTTTAAATAACCACTACATTATTAAGAATACACTTTTTTTGATAAACCTTGTCTTGTTTGTTTAATGATCATATATTGAAGTCACACACAACATCATCTTTAACCAAAATCTTATAAAAAAATAAGAAAATTAATTGGACTCAAACTTAAACAAAAATCTTATAAAAAACAATAACAAAAATAATTAACCTATATTAATAATTTTCTCTAAATTCATTGTTTTTTGAAATAAACATATAAATCTTATATATTTATAAAAAAAATTTAACCTATCAAAGTTCATAAAACCTATAATCATATATATATATATATTCTCTTTAATCACATATTCTTTCCTCTAATTTGAAAAAACATTACCAGCAGCTTCAAATTTCTTGCAGGTTCTTTCCCACCATAAAAAAAACAACTTTAAACTTGAATAAAAATATAACCAAAACGATGTAATTATGGCTAAGCCATTCTCAAATCCTTCATTAAATGAAAATATAACCAAAAAAAAGATGTAACTATGGCTAACACATTCTATTCTCCCTCTTTGTCGTCTAATTTAGAGCCCCAAGCTTTGCAGCGGCCATCTTTATCACTCATCTCGAAAGCTCCCTATTTAACGGGGGCGTGTAGCCTAGTTGAACATGCATAACTATGTAAAATAATTAATATTAAAATTTTGAAGCGTCATGCTCTGTAAAATATTGAAGCGACCTCCAAGTATTTCAGGTCTCTAAAATGTTTAGCTGAAATAGTCATCTACCGTAATAAGGAATGATTTAAAACAGCTAGGTTTATTCTGAATTTGTGTCCAAAAAAAACCTAGTGGATACGAAGATGAATTAAAATTTAAAGGGTTCTCCTTCTTATTTGTTTGGTTTAAACGTTTAAGGCATCGCCATTTTAACCATCCAATTATTTATATATTTTTTTAATTTTCAACCATATTATTTTTATCTTAATATTTGTTTGAATTTGTCTGTGGATTTTTAATTTTTTTGAAAGCTCATCTGCGTGGGTTTTGTCTCTAACTCGTGGATTTTACTTCTCATATACTCTCACCACTCAACTAGTCGCACCATCTCACAATTAGCACCACGAAGATCTCAACTAGTCCCACCATCTCACAATTACCACCACGACTATGTGCAGATAGGGATGGCAGGTCTATTGAATTAATGTTGTAAATGGCTTAGTTCATAAATTTGTTTACATTTTTAGCTGGAATCTATTAAAAAAATTAATCTTTAAATTATTTTTAGTAGAAATAAATTAACATTATAAAAAGACTTTTGAGATATTTAAAATTTTGAAGCTTAATAATTATAAACCAAATTATACAGAAATTTCTGCACGATAATAGAATAAACTTTAAAGTTTGAAAAACAAAAAAATACACAATTAATATAAAGTATTATAAAATAAATAAAAATAATAAAACATAATATGAATTATAAAAATAAAATAATAATAAATAAATTTATTTAATTAAATTTATTGTGTTATAATCTATTTTTATCAAGACATATTTTTTTATGGAGAAAATTCATATTATATCATTACCTTAAAAGAATTTAAATAATAATTTTCATATAACCTATATTTAAATAAATTAATAAACATATAATTATAAATAAAAATATTTTTACATAGATAATTAAAAAAATTTAAATTTAATAATATTTTATATTTTGTAATTATTATATTTCATAATTATATATTTAAATTTAAATTATTAATAAATGACATATTTTTATGGAAAAATTCATATATATCTAATATTACTTTAAAAGAATTTAAAATAATAATTTCTCATATAACTCTATATTTAAAATAAATTAATAAAAAAAAAATTAGTACTAAAAAAAGTGTGATTTGTATTAATATAAAAGATATTTACAAAAAAGATATTTACATATGAGAAGGTTCTGTAAAGAGCTAATAACATGTTAAGTTTGAGAATTTTGCTATAAGATAGGAAAAAGATCAGGGCCAAGAGGGCCATCATATAAGCATATAGAACAACTCAATTCTCTGGATCATGGTATGTATCAGAAAGATAGACAGATAGTGAGGAGCCAAAAACACATATATATTCCTGACCCATCACTCATATGGGTCATGGGATAGACGACTTACCTATATATGAAAGCAGAAGGCGCTTGATTTTAAAGAAGGCATAAACTAGTAGAAATCTAGGTACCTGGAAGGGTGAAATCTTCTATCAGGTAAATTGAGTCTTGAATTTGTACCTCCATTTTCCATATGCGAGGATCTATTGCAAGGCCCTTCTTTGACAAGTTGTCCGCTTGAGAATTCAGAGACCTATCCACATGGCTAATTGTGAAAGACGTATTACTGTTCAATAACATTTTTATCCTATTAATCCATCCGCTAAGAAAGAGATTCTTGTTTATTAGCTTCCTTGAAGCCAAACCTATTATATTTTTTGAATCCCCATATATTTGCAGCAATTTAATATTCAGGAAAGAGCTAAGCTTTAGAAGGCCCACTAAAATCATTGCCTCGGCCTTATTGTTTGTAACGCATCCACCATGCCAATATATGGAGTAATGTAGATCTTCAGTCATCAATATAAAAACACCACAAGCACACATGTCTCTTTGAGTAGCTCCATCAAAAAATACCCTTGGGAAACCCATCGACCTTATTGTATGGTTCCTTGGAATATGTGATTTGCCTGAAGACAATTTTTTAGGAATGGAAAAATACATCGAAGTGATCTGTAGTAACAAAGGCATAATTGAATCTTTCTCATCACAGAATATGACATTGTTCCTTTTCTTCCAAACTGTCCGGAAAAGCAAAAAAGGAATTGATCTAAGAGAGACTTTCTGTGAGCTCCACAAGCTTATAGCCTCTTGGACATATGATGAAACCAAAGAAAACTGCAATTTCCTTCCACAACTGATAAGTATATCTGCAAGTGAGAAAAATATGATTACTGTTTTCTTTCCCATTTTTACAAAGGAGACAAATACTAGGACCTGACCAATTTCTTTTTTGGAGATTCTCCCACGTAAAGATTTTGTTATGAAATGCAACCCAGAAAAAATGTATGATTTTATTAGGCACCCTAGTATTCCACAATGATGTGGGAAAAATGTGTTGAAATCAGAGTGGAATGGACCTTGTCAAAACTAAATAAATATCTTTGATTTTTAATAAGTCCTATCTCATAACACCTCTCCATATATCTATTATCAATATTTTAATAAAACTTATACATATATCTATTATCAATATTTTAATAAAATTAAAAATCAAAATGAGATATTCAAATAAGACCTATGACGATATACTATTGATCATATTTTAATAAAAATTAAAAACAAATATTTAACAAATTAAAAAAATAAAAATAAACAGACATTTTAGGAATAAAAAACTACCTATTTAAAAATAATATATATTTTACTCATTCTTAACGTCAATTAAAAATAAAAATATAACCATGGCTATTTTTAAATCTCTCAACCCTTCATGAATTTAAAAATAAAATAATTTTACTCATTCTTAACGTCAAATAAAAATATAACCATGGCTAACCAATCCAATTCTTCATCAGTCTCCTTCAAAATATAACCAAACCGATATAACCATGCTTCATTATTCTAACCAGGCGGCCTTCTTGATCGCGAAGAGTCGGAAAATGCGGTGTTTAAAGAATCTGACATTCTCGTCGAACACGTATTCTGTAATAAATAAATTAAAAAAACCAAAACCCTATTCCGGTTAGTTCCCAGTTTGTTCAGTACGAGTTCAAATATAGTTAATATTAAAATTTAAAATAAATATTATAGATGAATTTCCATCTAAAAACAGAATCCAAGGGTTACCAAAAGAAAGGATGATTTATAACCGCTCATATTAATTTGAATTTGTATGCGGCTCAATTTTTCTAAAGAAAACCTTCAGATGCAAGGCCATGGCGGTGGATATGAAGATAAGTTAAAATTTAAAATATAGATAAAAGCGGACGTGAGAAAGCACTAGAATTTGGATAAATTCTGTGACCGTTTGAAATGAGGCGGATATATAGCACTCCAGCATAATAATTTAACCTCATCTCTTCTGTTTTCCGAATTGGCTTGTTGTTGTTGTTTGTTTGGTCCAAGGCATGGCCATGCTGGTTTATTGGTTTCAACAGTCAATTTTCTTTATAGATTTTTCTATTTTTCAGCTGGCGTCTGTCTTTTTCTTCACTTTGTGTTTGGATTGGTTGGTTTTATTTTATTTTGGTTTGACGCGGAGCAGAAGAGATGTAATGCATGATTTCGAATTTTGTGTTTGGATTGGTTGGTTTTATTTTATTTTGGTTTGACGCGGAGCAGAAGAGATGTAATGCATGATTTCGAATTTCCATGGAGGAAAATCACCAGAGCAGGTATATTTTTTTTGGTTCAATTTGAGCTGATATAATATATTTATATAAATGTTTTAGCAATAAATATATACATAATGGGATGTCCTCTGTAATAATGGAGGATGCTCTCTAGTAGATAATGGTTTAGAAACTTAGATAGCTACGCATGTAGTTTAAACGGCTGCTAGATTGTTTCCTTTTTGAGTTTTCATCCTTTATTTCTATTGCAGGGTTTTAGGTATTCAGATAAAGGTCATTGGGATTTTATCTCAATAGGAGAGAGTAAGTAATTCGAGGTAAAGTGTTTTCAATACTGTCCGACTCCTCCAGTTTACTTGATTGGTCACTTGCTTATCTAGAGTCTCTGTTCTGTTGATAGAATTTGCCACGATGTCTGTCTTTGGACTAGTATAGAAATTTATTTTTCTATGACAGGTTGTTCCGCCGTAGTTAGCAGTTCTTCCAGATCATGGACTTACATAGAAATTTATTTTTCTATGACAGGCTGTTCTGGTGCGGTAGTTAGCTGTTCTTCGGGACCATCTTGGATGTGTGGAATCGGCGGGTTTGTCATTTCGTTACATTCCATCATTCTTGTGAGTACAACCTCCACATCCGAGAATCGCCACGATCCAGGTACCATACATTCTGTCATGATTGCTCTCTGTCATGCGCAGTAATTACGAGCCGTCATTTGGTTTTGGTTTGTAACAAGTCAGATTATTAATGTGATGTGAACAATGCTTGTGACATGTGCCTTGGGTTTAGTGTTTTTCCCATTTCCATTTCGTTCGTTCTTTATCTTGTCTTGGGCCATATTTTAAAAGTTTTGTTTGGTTAGTAGTTATTTAAGTTGTTTAATTAAAATTGATATCATACGATAAGTTCTGTATGTGTTAAATGCGATCGGGTTTTTTATTTTGGTTAATTTTTAACATTATAAATGATTTTAATAAAAAAATAGTATTACAGGTTTTGTAATTTTAATATATATATATATATAATACAACTCATATATATTAAATAGTACTAAACTATATATGTTGGGTGCGTAGTTTTTAAAATTTTTGGAATATATATGTATATATATATTTTTTGTCTTATAATTTTAATTTTTGAAATTTAAATATATATTAGTGGATTATTTTTATATTGATTCTATAATGCAATTTGAAAATGGTTTAGGTTTTTTCATTTGGATATGGATTTTAATCAAAATTTTAAATTAAGATGTTTAGTAAATTTTTTATTTTCTTATAGAGGTAGAGGGTGGATTCTTAATGAAAGTACTAGTAAAATTTCCATGTAAACTATACCAATGGAAAATATAATTAATATAACTAGTTGCTTTTTCAGTATGTTTTTTTTTTAAGATAACCAAACCCCCTTCAATTAGATATGTAGATTCAAATCTCTAAGAAAACCATTTGGTCAAACATTCTTTAAAAATTAGAATTAAGATGTTTAATAAATAATTAAAATGTTTAGTAATCTCTTAGATCTGGTAATCAGGATGTCTAGTAAAGAATTTTATCTCATTATAAATATAATGTATTATTTATTAATAAAAGCATGAGTAAGATTTCCATATCAACTACCAGTAAGATTTCCATGTCAACTACACTAATTGAGAATATAGTTAATATAACTAATTACTTTTTCCCTTATGATTTTTTTTTTTTTAAAACCAAACCCCTTTAAAAATTAGAAACCTCTAACCTCAGTAAAGAAACCTCTAAGCTCAGTTTTGTAGACCATGTGTGAGAGCCTCACACATGTTAATCCGGTAATGTCCTTGTTAATTTGGTAATCTCCTCTTAGGTGATCACTATGTTCTTTGTTAATCTGGTAATCTCCTCCTAGGTGATCACTGTGAGCCTTGTTAATCTGCTAATCTCCTCACATGTTAATCCCGTAATCTTTTTGTTAATCTGGTAATCTCAATGTGGGGTCTGAGAGACCTAGTGCAGAGTATAAGGCTTCATTCAATTGTATGGGTGAACTGGAGAGGACAAGACACTTGATCATTGGCCTTTATTGCTCTTCCAACATTTGTATTTTCATAATAACAAACTTTTCCAAAACTTCAAAGCAACATCGCAATCTTCTCCTGAACAATTCATAATACTATTCGTTTTTGAGTTCTTGCTCTCTTCTCTGCATTCGCATTGTTTCCACTTGATTTAGATCTACAGCCCAGGAAAACTGATCTCCATGGAGTCAACACAACGTGTTTTGAATGGTGCCCTGTTCAGTTTCCATTGCAGTTCCAAAAGTATCCACGGTGAGGTAAACCAAGAGAAACTGGTCAGAAGTTAGAGTAATAAAACATCAGACACAAAATTGAGTACAAATGCTTCAATGCTTTCAGTAAGATGGAAATCACCAAACTATCTTCTGAAATTAGTAGCAAATTCTATCATTTAAAACAATGGTAGCTTAGCTTTCGTTGAATACCCATGGAGAAACCCATGTCTGCTATACTGAAATTTACATTGGCAATATGTTCCAATTTCCTTAACACATTGCCAAAGAAAGTCATGATCAGAACCTTGTAGATCAAACACCCAATATCAAAATCCACTAACTGAAGATGATGAGTTGCGGCATCGGCTCAACTCTCATCCTGAAATCTTCAATCTGCTTGGCCTTATATGCAGAATTCTCTGTTTCATCAACTGTCCCAAGTTCTTAATATATTTGAGGTGCCACAATGCAGGTGTTCAGCTAACATTTGTATATGGGATATTAGCTTTATCCCGCCTTCTGTGAATCTCCATGATCAAAGCAAACAAGGCCTACACATTGTATGCCACTGTGAAGCAGCCCATAGAATGGCATGCAATACCTCTCCTCATTTACCAAACCCCATACAATAATCAAGAAACTGTCCAGCCAAACCATAAACAATTTGCCTACGTGTGTGATTGCAACATTGCACAATCAAAGCTAATAGTACCGACTCTGCTGCCAACCAAAACTAGTCCTCCACCTCAGATGTTATTTTTATCTTGTCCACATATAGAAAGTAGAATGTACAGTCACAATTTGCCACACTGTCTCTCTCTTTGGGCCTATATAATTATTTTTCTCCTACGACAGGGGTCGGTTTGCAGAATAAGGATGTGAAATTAGGTGGAGTTCTTCCGGATCATCTTGGATGCGGAATTGGCGGGTTTGTCGTTGGTACAGCCTCCATGAACCAAATTAGCCAAGATGCAGGCACCGATACATTCTGCCATTATTACTCTCTGTCAGGCGGCCTAGTTATGAGCCGTATTGATCTCGGAACCATTAATGTTCATTTGTTTTTGTTTGCCGAGTATGCCTTCTCCCACAAATAGCGTTGATGAGCTCTGATGATGGCATTCCATTAATATAGAATTTGTTTATTTGTTTATTTGGTTTTGGTTTATAGCATGTCAGGTTATAATTGTTATGTGAACCGTGTATTTTACATGTGCCGTGTGCCTTGGCTTTTAGCGGTTTTACAATTGCCATTTCGTTCGTTTTTATTTTGTCTTGGGTTCATATCTTAAAAGGTTTTCTTGGTTAGTAGTTGACTTAATAAAAATAAAAATTAATATCATATTATAAGTTCTGTATATATTAAATGTCACTGAGTTTTGAGCTTGCTGAAAAATTAATATCATATTATAAGTTCTGTATATATTAAACGTCACTGAGTTTTGAGCTTGCTGAATTTTTAACATAATACAGGATTTTAATAATAAAAATAAATAGGATTAAACTTTGTGTAATTTAAAAATATGAACATTATACATATCTATTTTAATAGGGTAAGTTTTTTGTTTTGAATTTGTAAGTATTTTTTACTTTGGTTTTAGAATGCAATTTGAAAATACTTTATAGCCTCTCTCATTTGGATATAGATTCTTAATCAAAATATTAAATTAGGGTGTTTAGTAAAGAATTTTTTTTTCTAATAAATGTGAATTTTTAATGAAAACACTAAATTAGGGGTTCAGTGAGATCTCCATGTCTACAAAACCAACGGAGAATATGACTCATAACCTTTTATGTGAGGTTTTGAAGGATCATTTAGGTCTCTTTCTTAACCTCTTAGCAAGCTTGAGATAAATTATTGTTAGGTCAAGTACAAAACAAGAAACCAATCTCCTTTTCAAAAATCTGGATTACAAGGTCATTGTATAATCGACATTACAATTTACAGATGACAAGGTAGATAACATATTGAAATATCACATAGATTTCAGGTTATGGTTGAATTGGAGTTTAGCAAGTTTTGTCATCATTATATGGATCATCCCTAGGAAAGCTATCAAATTGCACCAGCCATGTTTCATTACTATTTCTTTTAGTATCTAAATGCAAAACAGGGCTGTCAATAGTCCCACTATATCCATTTTCAATGGTACTAGAGTTAGTGTAAGACTGATTTTCCGTGAGAGAAATTTTATTAGGAATCACCCATTTAACATAACACTTGTTGCTTAGGCCTTTGTTCGGTATTTTCTTTCTGCAATTTTCTTCATCTGATTTATAATGGGGGTTATCATCAGAAGTTATGTAGAAAGATCCCCTTTTTCAAGTAAATATGACAAACCTTACCTCTGAATTCTTCTCTTCTCTGTGACACCTATCTGAAATAAGAGGGAGCAACTCTTCTGGCATGAAATCAATCCTACATTTCAAGTTAGCATCATCACTGAAAACAGGTGGGAAATCAGAATGTACTTGCAATTTGATGTTATTATTATTCTAAGTTGTTCATTATGTTGCATAGGGTCTTCATATCCAAGGTTGCCATATGGTTGCTTGAGGACTGTTTTATCAGTGCCAGAGTCCCAAAACCATGATCTGAAACTGAGCTTTTATCTTCACTCTTCTGGCCATCAAACTGATTAGTAGTGATGTCATCATGTGATTCACTACAACCATGGTTCTTTGAAGGGACATCATCATTGCCATTTAGGTGCTTATTATGTTGCATAGGGTCTTCATATCCAAGGCTGCAATATGGTTGCATGAGGACTGTTTTATCAGTGCCAGAGTCCCAAAACCATGATCGGAAACTGAGCTTTTATCTTCACTGTCCTGGCCATCAAAGTAATCAGCAATGATGTCATCATGTGCTTCACTACTACCATGGTTTTCTGGAGGGACATCATCATCGCCATTTCTTTAGTGGTTACCTCATCAACAATGCCTTTATCATTTTCTATAAAATCAAGATGACCTTTCTCGTGTAGGGATGCTAATAGTTCCTAATATGCATATGCTTGAGAAACTCTTCAATGAAAACCTCAAAAGAAGGTATGCTCCTTGGACTGCAGGAATATTGCACCCAGTCCATTTGCTTTTCTCTGAACGATGAGAAAAACTATCTTGTCAAGATGTCCTTGTGTCTTTCGTCAAATGTAAACATACAATATAAATGACAAGGTATGTGGAATAGCAGGGAAACAATCACCATTAAACGTTGCAAGGTTCTTGTTACATTTTGGAGGACACTGATTTGGGTATCCTGGTATGTCCTTCATATCCAAAGTAGGATACATTCCATGCAATCCCAAGGAGCCATCTTCCACCATATACAAAGTTAGAGCTCAAGAACATACGAAATTTTCATAAGTTGCCAAGGTGAGTTGTAGATGCTTTCACAATGATTCTTATCTCACCACAATGATTCTTATCTCACCCTACAAGCATGAAGTCTTCGAAATCTGTAAAGAACAAGATCTTTGTAATTCTAATGAAGTCACCTGGATGATCACATATTTTCAAGAGCAAAACTTCGTCCAATCTCATCTTTCAAGAAATATATTTTATCCTCTGCAACAATGCCAAAAACATTATCACACAAACTCGAACTTCTTGAGAAAAAGTCCAAAAGCGCAAGTGTGATCCTAGCGTAACTAAGAGCGGGGTCACTATCACCTCACCAAGCCTCTCTCACCTTAGGATGGCTCTCCTCGGGCTCGAGGGGGGAATCCCTAGGTGAAGATTGATAGGATTTTAGGGGAAAAGAACTCAAGGTTATATGAAGAGTAAATCTAGGAAGAACACTTTTTTTTTAAGAAAAAAATTTAGGGTATGAAAGATGATGGGAGGACTAGAGACTAGTGTCTTTTCATTGGGCTAGTGTAGTCGACTAGGTCTCCCTTGAGAAGACAATGGATATAGGATGATGACTAGGGTTGTCCACTACTAACCCTAGAAGATTCTCCTATAGGGTGAGGAGTCAGGACTAGGGAAAAAAGCTCAAGGTTATATGAAGAGTAAATCTAGGAAAAACGTTTCTTTTAAGAAAAAAATTTAGGGTATGAAAGATGATGGGAGGACTAGAGACTAGTGTCTTTTCATTAGGCATATGGAGTTGACTAGGTCTCCCTTGAGAAGACAATGGATATAGGGTGATGACTAGGGTTGTCCACTACTAACCCTAGAAGATTCTCCTATAGGATGAGGACTAGGGTTGTCCACTTTTAACCCTAGAAGATCCTCCTATGATTTTGCAAGCTCCAAGACAAAATTCAATGGAAGGTTCTCCACTATAACTCTTCCAAAGGTTTACAAGATAGCATCCATCCAAGAACAATACAAAGACATTGTACCTACGAGATAAGCACATTTGCACTTACTGAATCCAAAAAACAAATCCAGGAAACCTTGGGAGATCATTTAGTGATGAAATTGTTGCTCGTCCATAAACCCTAGCCATGGAACATAAAATAAATTATAAACTTCGTCCACAAATAGTCTCCTATATAAAGGTGCCTTAGTTGTCCATCCACAACACAAATAAAATAAAAAATGTGCTCTAACAAATTTCACAGGGTCCCACCAACAGAAAATGAGAGGAAATGCATCTATATTTATAGGGAATGGCACAAATCCAAGACAAATGTGCTCTGGCAAATTTTAGACTTGATAAGGGATTTCTCCCCCAATCCCACTAGCAAAAAATGAGAGGAAATGCATCTCTATTTATAGGGAGATGGCCAACTTCCTATTTTAAAAGTTTTTCTTGCTTACTAGTTGATTAGGTTATTTTATAAAGATTAAATTCAATATCATATGATGAAAGTTCTGTATATGTTAAATGTGATCAAGTTTGGGTAATTTTTTAACATAAAAAATAATAGGATTAATTTGTAAAATTTAAATATATTTACTGATTATTTATATTTTTAATATATATATATGAATTTGTGAAATTTAAATATATATTAGTTGATTATTTGTTTTGATTTTAAAACTTTAAAATGCAATTTGAACATAATACATAGTCTTTTCATTCAAATATGTATTCTTAACTTATAAATTAAATTAGAGTGTTTAATAAAAAAAAAAATTCTTGTAAATAATGGTTTAAAATCTTAGATGGTTATGTATAAAGTTTAAAGAGTGTTGGATGGTTTTATTTTTTATCTTTCATTTTTATTGTAGGGAAATTACAGGGTATTAGGTATTAAGATAAAGACTATTGGGATTTTAATAGGGGAGAGTAATTCTAGGTAAAGTGAGTTTTATATGAACATTCTTCGATTTATTTTATGAGTCACTTACTTATCTAGGTTAAAGATATTTTTATTTTAAGTTTGAAATGAAATTTACTTTTACTGCCTTCTACTGCCCATGAAGAGAAAATGAGGCAAGAAGATTACATTTTTGAACCATCTCGGATGCAAAATTGGTGGCTTTGGCTACAACCTCCACCAACCAGATTTAGCTAAGGTGCGCATACCAATACATTCCACCATGTTTACTTTGTTTCCAGGTCCGGACCAATATGGAGTGGCCAGTTGTCTAGTTGTGAGCCGTAGACATAATTGTGAGTCGTAGTCATGTCACGCCTAGCGATAATCCTGATTGTGAGCCTTATGTGTGACTCACTAATGTTCATGTGTTTTTGTTGGCAAGTACGACTATTAGGGCTAAAGCATAGCATTTGTTTTTTTCCTATATGGAGTGGCCAGGTGTCTAGTTGTGAGCTGTAGTCATAATTGTGAGTCGGAGTTTTAGGCCGAAGCATTTTACAGTGGATCATGGTATCACCTTGAGACACATTGGTGAAAAGGTTTGGGAGGACAAAGAAGAAGTATTTTGCTGCTTTGTTGACTTCAAAAAGGCATTTGACACAATCCTTAGAGATAAGTTGTGGCGTAGAATGGAAGAACTTGAAATTCCTTTGCATCATAGAATTGCTGTCCATAGACTTTATGAAGAAGTGAAAGTCAAAATCAGAACCTTAGCAGGTATTTCAGAAAGATTTAGAAGTGACATTGGAGTCAAGCAAGGTTGCCCTTTGTCTCCTACTCTTTTTGGCTTATATATTGATAAACTGGAAGAGTGGATAAATCTACAAGGTGGAGATGGTGTTTGGTTGGGGGAGTTTGTGATAAAACTTCTTTTATATGCAGATGATCTTGTATTTATTTCTAAATCGGCCCATGGATTGCAAATGCACCTATATGCCCTTGAGCATTTTTGTAGAGAAGTGGGGATGCAAGTCAATACTAGCAAGACCAAAATAATGATTTTCTCTAATAAAAGGAAGTAGAGCCAACATACGTTCTTCTTTGAAGGCAAAATTCTTGAAGAAGTAAATGAGTACAAATACTTTGGGATTGATTTCAACAACAAACTTAATTGGGAGGACTGTAGAAGGAAGAGAATTTTAGGAGTGTGGAAAGCATTATATGCTCTTCAAAACAGATGTAGAGAGATAGGGTTATGGGATTGGAACATGACTAAAATGCTTTTTGGACTCCTAGTTTGTCCAGTGATGCTATATGGGTGTGAATTGTGCGCTAGTAGCACCTCCGTCTCAAAATGGAAACAGATTGAAAAAAATCCAAAAATGCTTGATCATGAGCAAGTTCAAAATAAAAAAATTCGGTTTTTTGGCATTGTCTTTTTAGTGAGGGGATGGTTGGAAAGTTGGGCCAGCTCATCATCAATTTGAACAAGAAAAAGATTGAATTGCAAAAGACAAAAAGCAGGGAACTAATAGTCCCATAGACTATTTTTAGTCTCATGGACGTTAAAATATCATTTCATTTCATTTCATAATCTTGATTGTGAGCCTTATGCATTACTCATTAATTTTCATGTGTTTTTGTTGGAAAGTATGGCTATTAGGGCTAAAGCGTAGCATTTGTTTTTTTCCTTTGATTTGTTGTAGCATGTTAGGTTATTACTTACATGTACGTTGGCTTTAGCTGTTTTTTTTTCCATTTTCTCTTCATTCTTTTTTCATTGTAAGTTTTCTTGATTTAATGGTGGTTAGATTATTTTAATTTTATTTTTGTTAAGCTTGGTAGGACCATTACATTTTCTATTAAATATAAACAAGTTTAAACCACACAGATAAACCGAGTGGCCTCAACTTGCCCCGAAGGGAAACCAAGTTTGTTGGCCATCGGTCCGCAGTATAAGCCATCCAAAAACAATACTGTCTTTGTCTTTCCAGCTAGGTTAGATGTGTCTCTACTTCATGACCAAACACTACATAACTATATAAACTGATAATTGCAACATGGGAATTAAAAGCTATCCACATAAGACAAAATTATGCATGGGTGTTGTTTTAATCCTTCTTCTCCTTTGAGACAGATGCAACAGGTGCCGGTCCTAGGCAGATGCACTAGGCATACCAGAGAGTTCTAGGATGCAGGGGATATGGCGGTCATTTCTGTCCAGCCGAATATCCTGCTTATGCAGTTGAAAGAGGATTTTCTCCATATCCTTCTTGTAGTTCGACAATCCTTGTAGTGTCACTGCCATCCCCACAGAGATCTGTTCCATAGCCTTGCCTAATAGACTCTTCAGGAGCCAATACAGGTACAGAGTTTGCTTGAATTGAGTGATTCTTCCTCGGGTGTTTCTTGGATCCGGGACTAAGGTCCTCTAGTTGTCCATTTCCTCCTCTGTCTCACTGCCTTGTTTCACTTCCTCTTCCCATTCTTCCAGCAGCTTCTAGATGTCCTCATCCATCCCCTCATGGTAAGCTTCTGGTGCCTCTGTTATGAGATGTTTGACTTATTTTCTGCCTTTCCGTGGCTCCGACGTGCTCAGCCCCTTATCTTGCCTGGGTGTTTGGCCTCTTCTACCACGTCCATGGCCTCATGCAGCATGCCCCATACCCTGTTGTCTTGAGCACTGATGACATCCGCAGTAAGTTAGTTTGAAACACACGATTGAAACTATATACCACCTCATCCATTCCTTATTACTTGCAGCGGGGTACCTCTTGCCTTGCTTCTCTTCTCTGCTCGTTCTACCCACAGTCATGCTGGGGTGGGTCAGAGCCCGCAACCCCCAATGGAAAAGGCCCTGGCCCCAGCCCTTTGGCGCACCCTTTCCCCCTCTCCAATTCTCTCGGTCGTATGTAGG
Organism: Pinus taeda; assembly: GCA_000404065.3. Taxonomy (NCBI): domain Eukaryota; kingdom Viridiplantae; phylum Streptophyta; class Pinopsida; order Pinales; family Pinaceae; genus Pinus; species Pinus taeda. The sequence continues at coordinate 14,439 of APFE030423254.1, read as the reverse complement.
TCTACCATCCCATACCCATGCCAAGCTTACATTCCCCCCTTGCATTCTGTTATATACCAGCTATGGCTTGGATTCCTATCCCCCATTGCCTCTGCCTTAGAGCTCTTGCCTCTCGGTTCCCCCCATCTTGGTCTCCACCCACAATTTATGGGCTTACCCTCTCTCCGGCATGGGTTCCAGGTAACCCAGTGCTTACTATGCAAATCTTGGGTATGGCTGCATCCTAGGACGCCTACCAGTTGCTTTCCCCTGCCCCCATCTATGCTCCACTGCCCCTCCTGCGTTACCTGGCGACTGACAAGCTTCCCCCCCCCTTGTCGACAGAGCGCGGAGCTTCCCATCCTAACAATAGGCAATTGCCCCCCCAACTATCATGGGTTTCACCCATTTGACATAAGGAAAAGACGTAAAACTAGGCCATGGCGAGAAGTTGCCTGCCCCATTGCCACCTGCAATTTCCTATCCCCCAGACAGATCCCCTTACATCCCAACTAAACCACAGCAAGACCATAATTATAGGTTCGAGGTGGAGCCGAATAACATGCCTGGAGTTCGCAGCTGTTCCACGACGACGGTCCTTGTTCTTCACGTTCTGACGATTATCACCAGCTCTGAGCCACCACCCTTTTCCACAAACTATTGCACTAAGACTGCACGTCAAAATGCCCCTCCGTCCGTTATAGCCTGCCGTTCCTCTAGTCTCGCCATCTTGCCCACTTCCCCAACTTGCCATCATGCCGAGGGGCACTGCACCCCCTGCCTTGAGCATGTGGGGGACAATGGTATTTAGTGCCCGGGTACCCAAAATAACTACACCCATGCGCTCCCAGCTGTTGGCCCGCATCCCGATCGGGATTATAAAAACAAAATTTCATATAGTAAGATTATTAGATATTTTATAAAAATAAAATTTAATATAGTAAGATTATTAGATTATTTTATAAAAATAAAATTTAGTATAGTAAAATTATATGCTTTAATGGAGTTTTGAGTTTGGTTATGTTTTTAAAATAGTGAATGATTTTAGTAATTAGAGAAATAGAATTAAATTTAAAAAATATACAATTTTTTAGTGTATATATATTTATATATATAGTTTTATTTATGTCTAGAATTTAATTTGAATATAGTTTAATATTTTTTTTTATCCTATGGATATGGATCTTTAACCAAAATACTAAACTAAGGTGTTTACTAAAGAATTTTGTTTCCTTGTAGATATGGATTCTTAACCAAAACAATAAACCAGGCTTTAATAAGATCTCATGTCAACAATATCAAGTGATAATATAATTCATAACCTTTTAGGTATGTTTTGGAAGGATCATTTTGGTCTCCTTTTTAACCCCTTAGCAAGCTTGAGATCAATCATGATAAGGTCAATTAAAAAAAACAAAACCAAATCTGAGTTTCAAAAGATAAACCTTCTTGAATCTTGATAAGAAAGTCACTAAATAATCACAATAAGCTTTACACATGACAAGGTAAATAGTACAATGTGAATTGAAGTCTAGTGCGGTTACCCTTGAATTCACCTTTTTCTGCTTCCTTTTTTTTATCTTCAAAAGTTTGAGATGAACAATAGCTAATTACAAAATCAAATTTTATTATGTCATATCCATTATTGTCATTTGAGCCATTTAGCTAGATGTGTTTTGGTACTATATATAGTTGTCATTATTTCACAGTGAAAAAATTAAAATATTTGCTTGAATTACATGTCAATGAGAGGTTGTCTTGGCTTTGGTCAATTACCTAAAACATGATAGATATTTATGATAATAATAACTATAACTATAAATGGATTTAATATATTAATATTGTATGCAATTTTCCACCGGGAATATAAATTCAATGTACCAATATGTGTGTGAGTTTTCATAGAGGATATAGATTCCATGTGCCAATATCATATGTGATTTTTCATGAAAATATATATTCTTTTTTAATTACAATTATTTTCATACTTATATCCATTTAATTTTATTTATTCACCATAGATCTTTTAAGGTTTCATATTTGAGTATTTTGTGAATTTTTTGGTTTCAAATATATATTAGTTAATAACTCTTTGTACTTGAGCGGTAGAAAGCAATTCAAACAATCTCATAACGTTTCTCATGGATATCAATGTTTAACCAAAATACTAGGGTCTAGTAAGGCATCCCTTTTCCTTAACCATGATACCAACCTAAGGTGTCTCATTGGCTACTAGTGTTGATAACATTGATGAGAAATGAAAGTCATAACTTTTTGCTCGTGGTTGTGAAGGATAATTCTAGTGTCTTCATTTTTTTTTCCTTATGCAAGGTTAGGATTAAAATTTCAAATGGTATAATAGACAACACATTGAAGTGTGACATAGAAATCAAGTTATGGTTAGCTTGGAGTTTTATTGAGTTTAGGATTATGAATTTAGATTCATCACGATTGATACTATATTCTAATTGCAAGGTGTTGCTAAGAAATAAAATTGTGTACTAAATATTTAATATAGTTTATGGTTACTAATGTCAGTTGTATTTAGCTTGGGTGGTTAAGAGGAGAAGTTGTTACCCTCCCCACCAAGGACCAAGTCTTGATTTAACATGTTTGATCCTTGTCGACCTATTAGGTTTGGAAAGGTACCGACATTCTCAATCTTGCTCAAGTTCTTGAGGTTAGCCCTAAGGGTTAGCTCAAGAAATAGTGATCTAGATGTGAAATCTCTCCCTTGAAGTTAGAGAGGTCATGGGTTCAAATATCTTGATCCCCAGTGGATCAAGTTGCTTAGAAATTAGGCATTGACGATTTACCTTAGTTAGCACCCATCGAAAAAAGTGAAGTTTCCTAGGGTTTTGCATGCTTTATTATAGAGAAAATTTTTTATGGTTACTAATGCTAACCAAGAATTAACAAGTGAAATTGTGAATTAGCACATCAATGAAGTTTAACAATGATATAGAAAAGTAATTTTCGTAATGAGTTATTTAATTTTTATTAAATATATATAACCATACCTAAATGTTAGCCTAACACCGTTGTTTCTTAAATGCTATAATTTTACGAGACAAGGAAGTATAACGGATTTCATTTATAATAATTCCAAACAAATTTGTATAGGTATAATCATAGATAGTGATATACTATAGAGTAAGATTATGTTAAAAGTAAATGTCATGATCATAGATTCCTATAGGTTAAAGTAAGGTCAGATGGATGCACAGGCATAAAGAAAGAATGACATGATATAAAACATCACATAAATAGATGTTACTATCATAGGTTGTTTTGTTAAACTTTGACAAGTCCATGTAGCATGGTCGATAAACTAGATGATGTTTAATGATGGCACAAGTGTCACATGTCCAAATTCAAGTTTGTAGAAGCCTAATTCTGATGAAGGGTTGCAAAACCTTTGAGTAATAGAGCAATTGATCGACGTGAAATCCACTTGTTTCCATCATAAGAGACAAACACTCCTAATGATTCCCTACAATCTAGTTGTTTTATATTTTTTCTCTTCACAATTTCTTGTGATTTCATCGAAAAAAGAATTGACTAATAACGATTGATTAAGTTGTTTAAGTGTCCTAGATAGATTGATACTAAGTACTATGGTTTAATCAAAATTGTACTTTTTTCATATTGATTATTGAATTTTAATTCTCACAAATATTTATCAACAATTATAAAGACAAGTTTTAGGAGTTGAAGCGTGTTGTTTTTTTGTCAAAGTCATTCTTTGGTTTTTTTTTCTAAGTAAGACTATTCTATTATTCACATAAAAAGTACAAAGTTACATCATGACTGTCGTAAGAAACAACTGCCCAGAAGGAGAGGCAGTTTGAAACTGAAAATTGTCCAAGACAAAGAGTTTGAACCAGACTGAGAATTTAGACTAGACAGAAGGTTTGCTGTCCCACACAGGGGATCCTTACAAGCATAGACAGAGAGGTTGCATACCCACCTTACATACATTTCCAAAAAAACATGCGAATTGAACCTTGACATAACCACTATTACAAAACATTTCAACTGAGGCAAAAAGCCCTCTATACTGGGCCGCATAACCTGAAACAGAGCCACTGAGCGAGAATTAGGCGTCTGGGGGCTCCTCCACGATTCTGCACCATCCCACATCATACCGGTCCTGAGCTTGAACTTCCTCATGCACATTCGGATCTGGGGTTGCTGGCTCCAATACCTCAGAATTGACATTCCTCTCAGTCGAACCCGGGGCAGTTGGCTCCAGCCCCACCTCATTGACATTGCTCGCCGGAATTGGCGTCGCTCGCGGAGAACCAGGATTCAGCACAACAATTGAGCCTGGATCCTCCTGAAGAGAGCTGGTCTCTCCCTCTTCCTGTGCTTCTTCGTAGAAGAGCACTGAGACATGAGCAGTGATCCTGGGGCAATTCAAAGTGCTGTTAAACGAGAAGATTGCAGAGCCAAAGGAGGGCGAGGATGAGGAACCAGGAGAATTGGGCTCAAGGATTTGACTAGGCCTTAGTATGCGGCCTCTTCCGCGAGAAATGAATTCACTGGAGGGAGGGAAGGAAGAGGGGATGGAGGGCACCCTCCGTGAGGTGCCTCGTCGGCTTATCATCCTTTGACGGAGCCGAGGCATGGCAGCAGCAGCAGCGACCCCTTTGTGAACACCAAGTCGAGCAACCAGAGAAGCAAGGCGTATGCCGGCCAAGCACTCAGACTGACGAGAACCCAATGCAGCAGAGAGCGTCCAGGAAACAGGTTGAGGCGGCTTCTTCGGAAAATCAAAGCAAGAACCCAGCTTCATTACCTCCACCTAGCATAACAAAAGCGTCACCAGATCTAACCCATGGCGAAGGCTGGTGTTATTACCTCCTCCCCTGCCTCGAGACTCGGCCACCATAACTCTAGCATTCATGAGAGCCGAGAGTCCGAACGTTTCAGAGCGTGCGGAGGTAAATGCGTAGTCAGGATCGTCTGCAACAATTTTGTTAACCTCATCGATGCCCACATTCCAATATTTATCCGTCTCCTGGTTCGTATCAGCGTTGTACAGGGTTGGCAGGTGGCAACCGTTCTCCTCCCACCCCTGTCCCATCAGCGTTATGATTGTACTAAGCACCCGCATCCGGGAAAAGTCATTCTTTGGTTAAACAAATGACACTATGTAATTACATTGCCGTTGAGACAATGATGGTTTAAAGGTTTATTTTGATATTAAATTCAAGTGTTAAGCTAGGAAAGAAAATGGGTGTGATGAAAAGCTTAGCTATGGTGTGCCAAGTGGGGCTATATTGCACTTGTGGCAATAACAACCAAGCAAGGACATCAGTGACGTGATTGGGAATTATGCATTGGAAATTAGGGAAAAGCCATGGTTGGAGACAACAAATTACTAACAACAAATTTGTACAACTATGATGGTATTTCAATATGAAAACATCAACAAGGAGGGAAGTAAGACAATATTTGAGAAGAAAAGTCCCAAAGAAGCTTATGCAAAGATGTTAGCTAAGGCACTGAAAACCTCAAGGGGAAACTAACCTAATTGATGCTCCCCCACATTCATGGATGGCATCCCCGGTAAACCTGTCGACATAGACTAGTGCATCTCATCTACGTTATTGGAGTTGGGCACCTAGTCGCACAAAACTAGCCAAATGTCTAGCAACATTAGTGACAATAATCGGGCTAACCCGGGATAAATGATATTTTAATGTGTACTTAAATGTTAATGTTGTAGCATGGAAAATTTAATCTTTTGTGCTACTATTCTGTAGGATGATTTTGTAGAAGTAATTTAAACTTGTGTCATTTTCCCTCCTTCCTTTATTGTGACTTTTACGATCCTCCTTAGTTGAATTTATGTATTTGAAATCCTAGTTGTGCAACAAACACTTGCTAAACTTGCCTTGTCACATTAACACACTATGCAAACGAGTCTCAATATCACTTAGGTCTATAGGCAAAGCTCTTTGCATAGGATCAACTAAGAGCATCACCTTTGATTACTTGGTTTAGTGTGCAAGATGAATCCATCTAGTTACATTAGTATAGTGGATGATTTGTCGCCCATTTTTTTGCCTTGGTATTTGTTAGTGATCCCACTCCTTTGTGGGGCACATGGGGTCTTTCCTCTTTGGGATTTTTGCCATTCATTTTCTTTTGAATTTTCACTTAATTTGACTTAATTTGACCCATCCAATGAGAGCCAAAGCACTCCTAGATTATAGAGCTAGGGGTGGAAAGGTTGGAGGATGAGAAATGAGCCTTATAAGATCAATTTCCAACCTATGACAACAGAAAATAATGATTTCCAACTCTGGAAATTGTATTTTGTAAAAATGGGATCAATTCCAGAATCCCACTAGGCCAAGTGCTTAGCAAATTTCTAGATCTAAAATAAATTTTGAATATGGCTGGAAATTGTATGGTTTGGACTATAAAATAGTAAATCAACAAGGTAAAAGCAATATAGAGTCACTAAACAAGGTTTCTCATGATTCACTTGTAAGGAGCTGGAAACCTTAATATTTGATGCAGATTTGTTGTGTTACTGTCAGTAAATAGCTCGGATCCCCAGTCAAATCACTAGATACAAGGTGTAAAATATGTCCAATAATAAAAACACTTCAATGTATCTAGCCTTGGCTTAGATTCTACTTTATTTTCAATTATCCTTAGGGAGAAAACTTCTTGTTATGATACAACAATTAAAAAAATCAAGTAAAAATTCTTGAAAAATTAGAAATTTTTAAAATTTGATCTTAAGTAGAAGTAAAAAGTTTTGAAAATTTTAAAATATAATTATTGTTGCAAATTATGCCATGTACTAAAGTAAAAGTCCATCATTGAGATGTGAAACATATCCCTCCTTAAGCCGATATTGCACTTTGTTAGGGAAGTGGGCTTGTTCTATAAGAGATATTGCCCCACACTTATAACTTAACAAATATTCGACCTTTCATACCCAATTAGGAGTGGCCCCTTAATTTGGCATTCTTTGACCTTTGGTTTGAGTGAGAGATGGAATACAAACCCCTTCTTGGTTGAAGCTTCATGTTGGAATGGTCCAACCCCTCTTGAAGCGATCCACCTGCAAATAAGAAAACACAGTCGGATCACTCCCTAGTTTGTCTTCTCCACGTGACTATGTAGCACCTCGATGGCTCAACTTGTTAGCCTTTGTGTGATCTTACTTAGAAAAATTATTAGATTAACACTTGGATGCAACAATTAATCAAGAAAGAAAACGTTGGTAAAAGCCATCCCACACAATGAGCAAAAATAATTGAACACAGGTTCTCAAAATGAGAGTTCTTTATTCATGGCACTTATTTCACAAGACAAAAACAACATTTGCTAAAAGGGAGGCCAACTTTTTTAAACATTTTCTAATTGCCAGATAATGGCTAGTTAGACTCCTCCCCTACAAATTATATTTTGTATTAGTAATCCACATGTTGGAGACTTAATAATTCATAGAATATTACGTTACAAAAATTAATTTGCCCACTAAGGGGTCTATTTGGCTCACAATATTCAAGTTGATACAAGATCTCTTTTGATAGTGACTTGGAATGGTCAAAGATGAAGAATAGTAATAATTGGTTGCCCAACATCCCTCTCCAATGTCCATGAGGTAGCTTGACTTGGTCCATGACAAATTCGACTTGGTCTTTGAGTCAATCATTTGACTTCATAATGGCTACTTTATTGGTCCTTTCCTTAACTTCCTTGTCCAAGGTACCTCTAATGGCTAGTTAGACCTCTCCAATGGCTAGTTGACTTACATAATGGCTAGTTCACTTTGACTTCTTCCTTTAGTAAAATCGACTTAGCCACCTATGCACTGGATCTCCAACGCCCTAGTGAATTTTCCCAATCTGACACTTGGGTTTGCTGAAACTGGCCCTGATCTGAACTGGTTATGCCTTAAAATTTCCACATCTTGCTTAGCGTTGATCTCCAATGCCCTAGTGAATTTTCCCAATCTGACACTTGGGTTTGCTAAAACTAGCCTTGTTCTGAATTGGGTATGCCTTAAAATTTCCACATCTTGCTTAGTGTTGATCTCCAACGCCCTAGTGAATTTTCCCAATCTGACACTTGGGTTTGCTGAAACTAGCCCTGATCTAAACTGGGTATGTCTTAAAATTTCCACATCTTGCTTAGTGTTGCCACATCATCCTTGACCTTACCACGCCATTAGTCCACTATGTTGGTTCTCTAATGCCCTAAGGAATTTGAGAATTTTGAGATTTGGGTTTTGTTCCTCTCATTTTGTAGATCACTGCTGACGTAATGCATATACCGAATTGCCCAATGTTGGCCCTGTTCTGCTACTTGGAACCTGTATGACTTGGTTGACCACCTTTGACCATCTGTAACTTGCCATTGCCTTCATTGTTTGGAAAACTTTTATGTGGCATGCAATCTTCTCATCAAGTTGAACAATCTGAGACCATGTTCACTTTTGTGACTTCTGGGACCCCTTGCATTGGGAATTGTGAATTACCTTGGGAACTGTGAAAGTTGTCAGTATGAGATTACCATGCATCAAAACTATTTGAAAGATACTGCACCAAACCCAAGGCCAGCTATAGACTTTATAGACTTATAACCATGTGGTAACACATAGATGTACCTTGACGTGCGCTGGATTGGCCCATACACCGATGGTCACCCCTACAAGAAAACGGGCTCCCATAAAACCATGACTTCTCAAGTGAGCCCATTTAAGGCCCTCCAATCCTATACAGGATGAAAGGAACCAGAGATGAACTACAAGGGATCGGCCATGGTCTGACCAAAATAAAAAAGATACAACCAACAAGACACAAGGTCTAGGATGCCTCATACAAGGCCTCACATGGTTGTTACAAGGCTTTTGACATCGCAAATTTTTTTATGTATCCCTGCTGACATGAAGGGTAACAGTCATCATTTAAAATAGTGCCACATTAAACTATGAGTGCTTGTAAGATGGACCTAATGTCAATGTTGACTTGGTCACGAAGCAAGGTACCTCTTTAGGGGTTCTGGTTGGTTGAATGCCTCCATCTATCTATCATTCAATGGCAGAAACACAACCTCTCCTATACTCAACTTCCTTCACACTCTGACAGAAAACTGCAATTGTTGGCATAGATCCTCCATTAAAGTGTCCAAATATGATTGTGTAAGCATTGCAAGGATAGGACCAATCATGACTGTCACTCCAACTTGTTTTGGCCTTCTTATTTTAAAGTAAATTTGTCTATACATTCGGACCATCCTCTGCCAAGTTGAAACAAGATTTAGCAAAAGCCATGCCCAGTGAGGCTATCTGCTGCAGTGGGGTGACCCTCTAAAAATTTAGCTTGAATACATTTTTTCATTTCTCTAACAAGTGATACACTGTCCACTGCAGCATCATTGATCCCTTCCATCTGAGATTCTTTAGTACAAGGATATTCAAACCATATTTTCTTCCAATAAGTCTCACAAGTAACTTCATCTTCAGGCATATTGTCATTGCAATTTCCCAAATTGATATCATATTCTCCAATAAAATGTTGAGTAGGGTCTACAAAGTTTAGTATTCTTGTAGTGTCAGGTTGATCATAAAGAAATCTATCAATATTACGAATGGAACCATGGGCTGAAGCTAGATCTTCTTCAAAGCTGGAGCTGTGAAGTGGCTTTCCAACAAATCTAGGCTGCTTTTGTTCCCCAGGCAAACTTTTGTCGCAGCGTTTTCTGTTGGTGTGCTAATGGGATCATGGAACATGACCTTTCTGCCACCATCATCAAATTTCAGTGTGAGGCTTGTATCACTATTTTCTCATGATGTGATTGTGCATTTTCATATGTGCCAGCTATTCCATTGCCCTTGTTTTTCTTCCTCAGGGACAGCGAGGATCACATATTCAATGGCTCTCAAAATTGCACTTTGGTGTTTATCATTTACAGGAAACAGAGTCATCTAGAAAACCATCCCTCATAACCCGACAGTCAGACTGGAGTGCTGGAACATAAGTTTTTATCATCAATGGAGGAAGTTTTATCCCTTTCACAATTAACAAGACTTTCACCACAGTCAAATGCTTTTGAACTTGTGAAGCTTCCCTTGACTACAGGAGGGTTTATTGTCAGATCTAAGATGGTGTAGAATAGTTTTTGGAGATAACTGTGTTATGAAGAGTTGAAACATCCGGCGTTTCAAATGTACACTTCACACATTATTGGGGACTAGAAGCAAAAAACATAGATGAAGAGGAGGAGAGACCCACAACCAATTTATAAGCAGAGTGCTGAGAAAGAGATGTTAGGGAAAATTATAAAATTAAACCAGGAGGGACCAAATGAGGGGAATACAATTTATTAATAAAATAATTAAAATCCCCAAAATAGTTATAAAAATAATTAACAGTCATATTATTAGTTAATATTATTATTATTTTTAGTTATTCGGGGAGTATTATTAAAATTTAATAATAATATAGTTATAATAAAATAAAATAACTAAAGTAATATTATACAATATTTCAATAGTTTTGTTATTGTTATTAGAAAGGGGGAGTTTTAATATTAATGATATTATTAAGAATAATTAATATCTTCAGTTATTAAATTATAATATTGTTATAATAAGACGAATAAGTAAATAGAAGTGTTCACTCGAAATGTCACACATGTCAACTCTTCACAACACAGTTATCTCCAGAAACTATTCTACACTGACTCACAACTGTGAAATCTACATTCAAAGATCTAAAAAGATCAAGGGTTCCTAACAGAATTTAGTATCTTTTCCAAAGCAGGATTTTGAGCCAAAATTTGACTTTTCCTCAAATCTGGGCCCCTTTTGTCATCATTATATGTATCATCCATAGGAAAACAATCAAATTGCACCAGCCAGTTCTCATTACTATTTTTATCAGTCTCTGAATGCAAAACAGGGCTGTCAGCAGTCCCACTATTCATTTTCAAGGATATTAGAGTTAGTATAAGACTGATTTTCTGTGAGAGAAATTTTATCATGAATCACCCATTTAACATGATACTTAGGCCTTTGTTTAGTATTTTTTTGCAATTTTCTTCATCTGAAGTATAATGAGGGTCATCATCGGAAGTCACGAAGAAAGATACCCATTTTGAAGTAAATGAGACAAACCTTTCCTCTTCTGAAGTTTTCTTCTCTTTTCTATGACACCTATCTGAAATAAGCGGGAGCAACTCTTCTGGCATGAAATCAGACATACACTTCAAGTTAGCGTGATCATTGAAGAGAAGAGGGCAATTAAAATGTACTGAGTATGACTTGAGACCGTTCACTTGCAATTTGAAGCTATTACTATTCTCAGAGGGTCGCTCATTATGTTGCATAGGCTCTTCATCTCCAAGGCTGCCATATGGTTGCATGATTGTTTTTTCAGTGCCAGAACCATGATCTGTAACTGATATTTCATTTTCAGTCTCCTGTCCATCTGAATGATCAGCCTTGATGTCATCATGTGCTTCACTACTACCCTGGTTTTCTGAAGGGACATCACCATCACCATTTTCTTTAGCGTCCACCTCATCAACATTGCCTTTATCACTTTTCAGAAAGTCAAGAAGACCTTCCTACTATAGGGATGCTAATAGATCCTAATAGGTGTATGTTTCAGAAACTCTTCAATGAAAACCTTAAGAGATGTTATGCTTCTTGGACTGCAGGAATATTTGACCCAGTCCATTTGCTTTTTCCCCAAAGAGTAGAAAAATAAGCTTGTCAAGGGTTCCTCATGTCTTTCATCAAATGTGAAAACATGCCTTATAAATGACAAGATATCTGGAATAGCAGAGAAAGAATCACCATTAAACCTTGGAAGGTTCTTCTCATATTTTGGAGGAGGCTGATTTGGGTATCCTTGAATGTCCTTAATATCCAAAGAAGGATACATTTCATGCAATTGCCAAGAAGCCATATTTCACCGTATACAAATTTTAGCATTAGATCTCAAGAACAGATGAAATTTTTGTACCTTATTACAATGGATTTGCCAAGGTGAGTTGTAGATGCCTTCACAATGACTCTTGTTTTACCTTTGCAAGCATAAAATCTTCAAAATATGTAAAGAACAAAGTCTGTGTCCTTTCAATGGAGTCATTTGGATGAGCACATATATTCAATAGTGAAACTTCATCGTTGTTTTTTGGGAAATGGACTTTATCCTCAGAATTGGTGCGAAAAATGTTTTCACACAAACTCGCACTTCTTGAGATAAAGTCTGAAATATCAAGTGCAATCTAGGGGTAACTCGTAGGGGGGTCATTGTGACCTCACCAAGCCTCTCTTAGTTTAGGTTGACTCTCTTTTGGCTCAAGGGAGGTATCCCTAGGTTACAATTGATAGGATTTTAGTGAAATGAAGCTCAAGGTGATATCAAGAGTAAATCCAGGAAAAATGTTGAAACAAAAATAAGGATATAAAGATGATGAGAGGACTAGAGACTAGTGTAGTTTCATTGGGCATAGGGGGTTAACCAGGTCTCCCTTGAGAAGGTAATGAATGGATACAGGGTGATGACTAAGGTTGTCCACCACTGACCCTAGAAGATTCTCCTATAGGGTGAGGACTAGGGTTGTCCACTAGTACCATAGATGATTCTCCTATGGGATTTATAAGCTCCAAGACAACTTCAAGGGAAGGTTCTCCATTAGAACTCTTCCTAGGGTTTACAAGATAGGATTCATACAAGGAACAATACAAAGAGAATGCACCCTCACCATTAGATAAGCACATTTGCACTTAATACACCCAAAAAATAAATCCTCAAAACCTTGAGAGACCACTTACTCATGAAATTGTTGCTCATTATAAACCCTAGCCATGAAACATCAAAAAATTGTAAATTGCATCCACAAATAGTCTCCTCAATAAAGGTGCATTAGTCTTTCATCCATAGGACAAATCAAAGAAAAATGTTCTAACAAATTTCAGACTTGATAAGGAATTCCTCCTCCGATCCTACAATTAGAAAATGAGAAGAAAAGCATCTCTATCTATAGGGAGATACTAAACTTCCACTTACAATAAAATATTAATTTCTTTAGCTAAAGTCCATCTTAGTGAATTAACTAATCTAAATTATAGGAAAAAAAGGGCCATTTATGCCACATGTATAAATTTTACATCAATGAGCTCCATAGAGAGGGATACCTTCATCAAATAAGTGCTTGAGAATGTATCATCTAGCCTCCAAAGGCCCTTCAAAAGTGAATGCCTCCACAAGCAATGCCAACAAAGCATTCTCTAAGAGTACTCCATGGTGAGAAAATGGGATTCCAAGGCACATGCTTAGCCTTCAAAGGCTCTTCAAAAGTTCCCCAAAGCATATAGATGTCCACAAATTTTTCAAGGTGTACCTGTTACCACACAATCTAGCAGGGGTCCTAAGAGAGGTTCCAAAGGGACTACTACTGGACCAAGTGACAACAACAGGACAAGGACCCACTGTCGCCTCATTCAATGTCCCCTGCGCTTTACGAACTTTCACTGATGGGAGGAGTTCCGGTATAGGGAAATCAATAAAAAGATAGGGGGCAATAGCAATGTACAAAGTGATTTCCAAAGTTTATTCAAGGGAGAAGCTCAAATAATAGCTTGCTTGCTTCCAGGGCAAGGTAAGGTGTTATGCTCTTAACCTGCAAATGATACCCAAATACAGAATATGCGGAGAAAAGAGACCGAGAACACAGAATATGCGAAGAAAAGATACCCAGAACACAGAATGGCAATGATTTTATTATTCAGAGAGTAATGTTCACTTGCCTCTTCGAGGGGGCAACCTCCAATAGAGCAGAGCTCGATTACAAAAATAAAGACACGATGCTCCTCGCAGGGAGTTTCTATCCTTTATATATGACTCCTACGTGTAATACCACGGGCCAATACCGCGTATTACTAATACCATCTATCTAATACTACAGCCCATTTGCAACTAACAGTGGTTCCTTTATTAATTGCGGATTAACCACTTACAATTATTAATATGGGCTTTATTGACTCTTGACTATGACGTGGTCCCATTACATAGATAAGGGGTTTAGGGTGGGACCCTAACATGCCCACCCCTTAAGACTAGCCTTGTCATCAAGGCTGAAGCTGCGGAAACTGCTGCAGAATAGTGGCTGGCTCCCAAGTTGCATCTTCTGGAGAGGTGTCTTTCCATTTGACTAGGACTTCCTTAATCATGCGGCCGCAAAGTTGCTTGACTCGTGTGTCGAGGACCTGTTCCGATTGAAGCCAGATGGATCCTTCTTCGTCCAATTCCGGTAGACTAGTCTGAATTTTGCAATTGTTCCCAATCACTTTCTTGAGGCATGAGACATGAAAAATTGGATGGATTTTTGCAGTAGGTGGCAAAGCCAACTTGTAGGCCACTTCTCCAATGCGTTGAAGTACTTGATATGGTCCGTAGAATTTGGGAGAGAGTTTCT